>PVJA010002691.1:0-81122 GCA_004027025.1 Myocastor coypus | reverse complement strand
AGAAAAGAGTAGTTACCCTATTTGCAGACAAAGTATAATATAACCAAAAACTGATTAGAAAAGGCAAGTAACATCAATCACTACATATAGGTAAAGGAGTCATTCTACAAAAAGAGATAACAATCATAAATGCATAGTTGTGAGCAATGGTGTACCATAAAACAAACACAACTGGACATAGATGACCAGATAATCATGAACATGAATATGCTGGAGAACCTCATTATGCTACTGGTACAAAATGATCAAGTCGACGAAATTCAACCAAAAAATATGAGATGAACCACACTTTAAACAAAGGATTTAGTAAATTAGGTCCAGACCTTTCTACCTGAAAATAATAGAATACACACTCTTCTCTAGAGCACATAGAACTTTCCCCAAAAGAGACTACAGAAGCCAGTGAAGTAGACTCAAGGAAATGCAAAACTAAAGATTATATCATATATAGTATTAGATTACATTGCAATTAAACCAGCAAAAGAAGGCAGAGAAATTATGTAAATGTGTGGAAATGATATACACTTGAACAATCAAAGGGTCACTGGACAGATAAAAGATAAATTCAGATATTACTAGCGCTCCAAAATAGAGAAATCATAATATATTAGAACTTATGAGAGAAATCAGTACTAAGAGAGAAGTTTACAGCAGTGAGTGTACATATCTAGAAAAGAGGAAGCCAAATAAATAATCTAATAATGTAGTCTGAGATCTGATAAACAATATTCCAGATAAACAATAAAGAATAAAATCTAAAGCTAGTATACAAAAAGAAATTATAATGACAAGAGCAAGAAATAATGAATTTTACTAAAAAATACATATAATCAGTGAATCAAAGTGCTTGTACTTTGAAAGAATCCAAAAATGCCTCAGCCAACCATACAAACAAATGTTAGGAAAGATTTTCAAGTCAATGTGATAATTTAAAAAAAGGTGAAATTATAATGGACACCTTTGAAATCCAGAAATTATTTGCAACTACTTCACAAGTGTATCGTGCAATAACTTACAGAACTCAGAAAAAAATGGATAGGTTCATATGAATTATAAAAACAACCAAAAATTTTTGAAAACTGTAAGTTGTAGTACAATAAGCAAGAAAAATGAAGCAGCAATAGAATCCTATACTTGAGAAAAAGCTAGATGTGAAGGATTAACCACTGAATTCTATAAGAACTTCAGTTAAAATTCATTGCCAATACACCTCAAATTCTTTAACACAATTAAAAAATGAGTACATCTGAACTCTTTGCTGGAAGAGTTTCCTGACTCTTTCTTAGTGTTATCCTGATTCTAATATCAGGTAAGTATCTAACAACAAATTCAACTATGTAAATATAAAATCAAATGTCCTTGATGAGTAAAAGCTCTGAAGAACACCCCGACAAACAGAATGCAACACATCATCAAAAAGATCATCACTCCTACCCAAATAGACATCATTCAAGGTATGCAAGGATGGTTAAATATAGGCAAGTCTGTCTGTCTGTCCATCCGTCCATCCATCATCTATCTGTCTGTCTGTCTGTCTCTCTATCTATGCCTCAATTATATTATGTCACATAAACAGAAGTAAGTACAGAAATCACACAATCATCTCAACAGATAAACAAAAACGTTAGAAAAATCCAAAATCATTTGAGGACAAAAATAATAATGACAAAAAATATATATATATAGCAGGATCTTACAACAAGTAATAAAAGATACATATAATATTATATATTATACTATGCTCATTATTATAGTATAACATATTTTATATATGACATATAATATCATATACTGCCAACCATCATGTAAAGTGAGGAAACACTAAATGCTTTCCTCTGAAATCAGGAACAAGAAATAGATATCCACTATCACTGTCCCTGTCCCAATACAGGAATGTTTGCCACAACAATTAGGCAAGAGAAAGGTATAAAAGAGATATGCATAGAACATGCGAAATCACATTATCATTATTTGAAACAACATAAGTTTCTATAGAAGACTCAAAAATTTTCACTGTAAGACTCCTAATATCAACGAAAAAACTCAATGATTTCATATAATATATTTTATATAACATAAGATCAGTATACAAATACAAAAATATTCACTTGCCTTAATAATGAACTCATTCAAAAAGAAATGAGGAAAATAATATTTGAAATAGCATCAAGAGGGCTGGTGAGATGGCTCAATGGTCTAAAGTGCCTGCTTAGGCAAGCTTACATAACCACAAGGACCTCAGTTCGATCCGCAGAACCCTGTGGTGCTCCAGCCCTGCTCTGAGGGAAAGCTGAGCCACTCAATATATATATATATATATATATATATATATATATATATATATATATATGCATCAAGAAAAGATAATTCTTAGGAATTTACCTATTTTTAGGAATTTACCTAGCCAAGGAAGTAAAATATCTCTACCATGAAAACTAATATTCTCAAAAAGGATGTTGAATGCAATTAATACAATGAAAAGTGCCCCCTATTTCTGAGTAGACAGAATCAATATGATCAAAATGGTCATACTCACAAAGCTAATATACTTATTTAAAGTAATAAAAATCCTTAGGATCATAGGGAGGTATAGGTAGAATTTCAGAGAAAAGAAGCCTAAAATTTATGTGAAACTAAGAGAAACCTATATAACAATCCTGAATAGCAAAAGCAAAGCAGGAGATATTACGATCCCAGAAATCAAGTTTTATATTGGAAAAGTACAATGGGAAAAACAGCACAGTCTGGCACAAAAGAAAATACATAGATTATTGAAACAGAACAGAGGATGTAAAATAGATAGGCACACTCATCTGACTGTTTTTGACAAAGAATTAAAAATGTACATTGAAAGAATGATGGCCTCCTTAACAGTGGCTTACAAAAGTGGCTATTTACATTCAGATTCAATCTAGATGGATATATCTCAACATATACTAAACTAAAATATAAATGATTTAAATATTTAAATGTTAAAACAGAAACACTTTGCTGGAATATAAAACAACACAAAAATTCCATCTCAACTTAGATAGAATGGCTATCATCAAGAAATCAACCAAAAACAAGTGTTGGCAGAGCTTAGGAAGAAAAACAAATCCTTCTCCACTGTTGACCAAGTATAGAGTGGTACAACCACTGTGGAAATCAGTGGAGATTCCTAAAAATCTACAATTGGAGGTTAGATTTGATCCAACTAGTAGCCCCCTTCTTGGCATCTTCCCAAAGGAATTAAAGCATCAGACCAAGTAATAAATGTGCGCTCACATTTATAGTTGCACAGTTTGTAGTAACTAAATCCTGGGAACAGCATGTCTCAAATATTGCCATATATTATATGTTAACTGAATTGCTACCATTTATTTTACATGATACTTTTGCATTTCAGGCTAAGATTATTTCTATATATTTAATATTTTGGCATGTTGATGTAGATCTAATTTACTTGCATTTTCTTGATTGATATAAAATAAATTCATATTAACCTTATAACCTGTAATCTCAATTGTCTCCATTTTTCATTTAGTGTTCACAAATGTTGTAATGTGCAATATTTACTGAAATAATGAGAACATGGTCCTTTTTGCCACCCTACTTTCTAGTTCATGCTTGTTATTTATTGGACTTAAATATATCAGCAAACAAATGCCCTAAATTACAATGTTTCTGGGGTTTTCTTATAAGAATGCAACTAACTTTTTAAAAAGTGACCACTTTGCATGTCTCAAAGTTTGCATCTGTTCTTACTGTATTTTACTTATCTGTCTGTCTGTCTATCTATCTATTTATTGATTGAGCAATCGATCTATTTATTTATTTTGTTTTTGTGGTACCAAAGATTTAACTCAGGACCTTGGATTTTCCAGGCAGGTGCTTATGCCACTGAGCTGTCTCCCTGACTATTCTTTACTGTATTAAGAATGTGTTGGAAATAAAAATGAATCAAATATTCAGCTGCTATAAAGAGGAAGATAAGATTTTTCTCCTTTGACCTATATTTTAATGACATATAATAATAACTTTTTTAAACAGAAGCATCTTATCCTTTAAATTGCTGCTACATTACATTGTGCTGCTATTTTTAAAGTTTTTATGTTGATATTCATCTTTGAGATGAGTCAAACCTTTTGGTGTGACCTTTGTCAATTTTAGAGTACATGTTACACTGAGTTTGAGAAAAACCATTAGCCTCATGTTTTATGAAGTGTAATCAGTGTCAGGCTGATTGAAATAGTCATATTGTGTCCCGGTGTTGAGCAAGACACTCACCAATATTTCACCAGTAGTTGCTGTCATCAGACTTCCAAGGCAAAGTAAAATCTTTGGATTTAGCTAAAAGCAAAGATACACAGTGGGGATAAAAATAACTGTTCTCTGGTATATTATTATTTACATAGAGTTGCTGAGGTGCTCTGTCTGATTTCATTATATAAGTACTGCTGCAATGTTAAAAAGTTAAATTTGTTTCACTGTTCAATTTTATTTCTCTGTATCTTTATATTTAATAAGAAAAATTCTGAAAGAACACATGTAGCTTTTTCTAATCTAAAGGCCATATAACAACCAATGTGGTGTATCAGATCTCCAAGAGATAAAAATAATAACATGTGCCTCTCAAAAGTACCCCATATGATGTAAGGTACTGAACAAAAATTTAAGGTAGGTTTACAAGTGAAATTCTGTGGTTCACATGCATTAAAATGTATTGATGGCTCTCTCATATTAAAGAACTTTTTCAAGCAATGTATCTCACATTTCTCCTCCTTAGAGATGTTTAAAATATTTTCAAACAACATGAATAAATAAGCAAACAAAGTCATTCTCAAAAACAGCTGCTTAAGCCCATAAACAAAGTTGTTCTTAATGAAGTGCTTGAATAATTATCATTATCATTCTTCAGACACTTGTCATATATTCTTCAAGGGTAAACCAAATTTGATTTATATTTTACTTCTTATGGAAAATATTTCTGGATAAGTTACAACAAAATTCTCTAAAATACTGCTTGACATACAAAAGGAAGTAGATTAATATTAATTGCATGTGCACAAAACAGCAAAACTTCTCAAGTTCTACATCACATAGATCTTGTAAAATATACATTAGTTAATTGCTATTTTAATGGAAAGACTTTCCAGGATCACTGACAATGAATGGCTTGATCTCACTTCATCTGAGCCAAAAAGGTCGAAAGATGACAGGAATCGCTCAAGGTCAAAATAAACATTAGATTAGAAATTGCCATCATTCTTACAAAAGTGGTCAAAATTTAAAGATCATAATTCTAAACATTGAAATTTGACAACTTAAAAGTTTAAGCAGGATAACTACTGTATTTAACCATACATTTGTGCTAATGTTTAATTTTTCTTTGAACATGTACTACTTTCATAGCTATAACTATCTCCATAAAAACTCCTTGAGAGCTTGAGACCTAGAAATAACTGAAATAGATGCACAGGGCTTTGACATGGCTGCCCTCTACTGACCCAAGGTTTGTTTTATTTTGATGAAATACTTTTAAGAAATGTTATGATCATCTCAAACTTTAAAGTATGCCAAAATATGACATTCAATGAAAATACTCCACCAACACTATGTTGAAGTTGGAAAAACAGCATATGAAATTAGGAAAAGCAAATTAGTTATGTGATTTTTATTTACATGTAAAAATTTTTAATTAGGAAATGCGAATAAAAGGCCAGGAAAAAATTGCAGAATCTTGTTCTCCCACTCTCAAGCAATATATATATCTCCTCTTTTTTATGGGATCTAAGTATCTACTCATTTTTGTTATTAATGTACAACTTAGGACAAGGAAACCAAACACTTCTTAAAAATCCAAAATGTATAGCAATGCCACTGCTATAAGTTCAAAATTAGCAAAATTTAAAGTGGTAATTTTCATTGCATGGCTGTAGTTGTAAAAAGCTACATAAAAAGCTATATATAACCACATATTTCTGAGATTCACAAAAATGAACACACTGTGACCTTGAGCAAAGGATCATATTGGTCAGAAACAGATTGTGATCTTAAGTCTGGCATAGTGCTTTGAAGAAGAAGAAAGCGAGAAGAAACACAGCTGCTTTGGAAAATGAGAATAGCTTCCAGGTGTGGTCAATTCAACAGATTAGACAGAGATAGTGTATAAAGAAGACAGAGATAGGGAAAGAGATAGAGATAAATCTTCACTTTATTGAATCTATGGAAGTCTACAAAAAACTTCTCCTTATTATATTAATCTTGAGCAGTTATCATTTTAGAAGTTAGTACAGTGGATTAAATTTCCATGGTTACCAAATGAGAATTTTAAAGAAGCTTTACAGATTATGTCATGCCAGACTCACACTTGGATGAAGTGTGTGTTTTGTTTTCTCAGAATCTCTTTAGAGACAGATTCATCAGCTCTGGCAGTGGAGGAGTCCAAGGAGGACTTTATCAGTTTCTAGGAACAAGGCTGAGGTCCAGCAATGACTGAACAATAAATTCTGCCTCAAGCCAGAGCGAACAGTTAAAAGTATGCATGGGACTCAGCCAGTGAGTGAATTATATCAGACTTTTCCTAGAATAATCAGGAAGGAAAAGAATTCTTTTGCTGGGGAACCATTGGCTATGAAAAGTGTAGCTACTTTTGCCATGGTGTGGAGAAATTAGTTTGAGCAGAAAAGCAAAACAACACAAAGCATGACAAAACATTGGAAAATGTAATCCTACTCGAGTTAGTTAAACTTCTGAATCCAGACATTCTGAAAGATAACAGCCTGAACTTATATGAAATAAAGTCTTTTTTTACTGTTAACTTTAAAAGGCAAAGATGTCTTATCAACCACATGAAAAGTAGTATCCATGAACATTTCTTGATATACTTTTGCTAGATTCTGATCTTTTAAATTTTAACCAAAAAGTCTTGGGGCTAGGGAGATAGCTCCATGGCACAAATGCCTGCCTGGCAAGTGCAAGGTCATGAGTTTGAACCCTAGTCCCACAAAAAAAAAAAAAAGTATTTTACACAGACTGCATGTCACACATTTTTAAATCTATAAACTACGACGTTGCCTGAATTCCACTGAATACTTACAGGGAATAGGTTCTACCTTAACACCGATTACTTCAACTCTGACAGGAGAACTGTACATGTCAGTAGTCAGTTGTGTTTGTTCCCCATGCAGCCAAGTCATGTGTATGTGTATTGCTAATACATGTTTTAGTAAAATATTATATCAAAACACTTTCATGTCCAAGGAAGATAATGACTTTATGAAATTTAAGGTGATACACTGATGAAAATAAAGAAGGCTTAAGTTATAAGAAAGGGAGGGGAGGGAAAAGAAAGGAAGAAAAGAAAGAGGAATGAAAAGGAATTGTCATGACTTGGGGTTTTTTGCAAAGGGAACAACACAACACAGAATACATTTTATACGATTATTTTATAATAACCTAAAGAAGCATATGCAACAGTGCAAAAAAATCTTTGCACACACTAAAGACCAAAGAATTGAGCTGAAGACTTGGATACTAATATGCCACAGGAGTCCAGCTGAAGATCTAGAGCCCACAGCAATGCCCTTCACAACACCAACTGGAGGATTGGAGCCCACAACAAAGTCTCACAGAGGCTGACTTTAAAGTCCTGTACTACAAAGGACCCAAGGTCACTGGTGGAAGTTGCAAAGTCTATGCCAGTGATAAAGGATCTGTGCTAGCAAGCTGAGGAATCCGAACTGCAGCCAGGCTCAAGCACTGCTTAAGGTAAGAGCCAGAGTTGCCTTGAAAAATACCGTAGCTATCTTAAGCAACAGCATGGTCACAAGCTCCTCCAGAAATGAGGAAAACTGAGTTACTATCAGGAAAGTCAATGAGACAAGCTTCTCTAGAAGGCTCAGCGGTTCACCATCTTACCCCCTGGAGCCAAAAAGCAATGCTCAAGATGAGGACCAGAGCTCCCCTAAAAATGAACTTCTGTCTTCTCAGTGACAATAAGGTCCCAAGTTTCTCCTCTGACAAGAACAACCAAGTTCATCAGGAAAGCCAGCATGACAATGTCCTAGAGTAGAAGAGCCCAAGAGAGTGAGCAGCTTCCAACAGCTCCAAAGAGCTTCCGTAACAGCCTCTCCATAGCTTCTTCAGTTCTGCCTCTTTATACTGCTGGCACAAAGCTTCAGACGGGCCTCCCACACCCAGCACCATGCTAGTTGAATTAAGCTGGGTGTAACAAGCTGACCACCAATTAACAGTCCACTACAGGAATGAAGACATGTTATGTACATGTACCAAATCCACACAATGGATATAAACATTATGTGTTGCAAAAGTACTAATAATTTCTTAATAAGAGATGGAATATGATGGGGACTTCTGAATCCGTGTAAAAGACTTTTTGGTTAAAATTTAAAAGATCAGAATCTAGCAAAAAAATATCAAGAAATGCTCATGGATTCTACTTTTCATGTGGTTGATAAGACATCTTTGCCTTTGAAATTCTTTTGAGATGAATTTAAATGCTAAGCTATAAGATGTATTTGGAACAGTTTAGTTTGTAGAAATTCACATCAATTAATTTCAGAAATATAAACACTACTTATTGAGATCCATTAAAATCCCTGAATATTAAGATTTTGATGACTAATTTACAAACTTCAAATTTCAAGAGAACTATTTATAGTCTAAGATAGTCTTTAAAGGGAAAAATCAAATATTTTACACATAAACACATTTTAGTTTTACTTGGGATAATCTTACATACATGTACATAAACACACAGTGACACATTCACAAATATATCTGTAGATGTATGATTCCAGAGAAATTTATATGTCAGAGTAAGAAAAATGGATCAATGATGACCTGGTTTGCAGCTTGCCTAGAGGCACTTCTTAGGAAATTATTATTAGGAAATTATTAAAGTGATTTACAAAATCTTTTATAAACTATCATTATTGAGAGTTAAAAAGCCCAGTCCTCTAAATTTAACAACACCAATATTTTTGTCTCTTTGTATGTATGTTATCCAATACAGAGGCACTAGATTATTTAAAATGTAGCGAGGCCATGGATGGGCTTTAAACATTGAACATAACCTGTAATTTTGAAGATAAGAAAAATCGACAGCAGTCAATCAATTGAAGTATCTAATTAGTGATTTTACATTGATTACACATTGAAATTAGATATAAATGGATTTAACTAAAAACATTTGTTACTAAATCTCATCTCATTTGTTCTTTTCATTTCTCAAATGTAGCTACTAGAAAATTTGAATTTTTATGTGTAATTGCATTATGATATAATTGAAGACATTGCTCTAAGATTTATACTTCAGTAAAATATTCTGTTAGCCCTTATGATACTTCATGAATTCTACCCTGTTTTATGTTTTTTAATTTCCTTCTCATTTTTATATCCATCAGTAATGCAATGGGAGAAATTTTAGTTATTATTGTTTAGGACAGTTACTAAACTATATGGATGCTATCTATTCTTGCCATAATCATTTCTGCTTTTAGCTCCTTAGATGAACTCAGGATGTCTCCATTCACAAAAGGAGTGATGTAGCTATGTTGATAACAACACATTAGTAAACTGAGACCTAGAATTGGCAGCAGCTAACAGTCCTTTATGTTTTTTTTTCTATTTTACTTCTATATCTGCCCCCTTAAAATGTGCACCGCAGCAGAACCTACATACCCAAAAGACTACTTCTATGTCAAGGCCTCCATCTTTGTCAGAGACAAAGACATTACTCCTCATGTGTAAAGATACTTTTCAGTAAAAAAAAAAAAAATCCCAAGAAAAATGTGTACAGTCAAATGTCATGAGAGCTGTCCATTGCAAGATGGCAAAATCATGCTAAGGCTGATGGTGTAACTCTAGCATGCAATAAAGATTGCCCCTACTTTAATATATTACTTTAGAATTACAGAAATCAAAATATTTTGTAAAATTACTTCTTAGCTCTTGGATTACAAGCATTATTAGATATAAGATGTATAAGAGATTTAGCAAATTCACAAAATACAATTAATAGTACAATAATAATTACTATTAGTCCATAAATAATATCAATGATGTAGTACAAGGATACATGTGTCATAAAAGAAGGTCTAATTTGACATACTGTACAGTAGAACTGTAGTTTAATAGAATGGCATTTACTCATCTTTTGTGTAGTTTCAAATGTGCACATATTTGCTGTGTTTAGAGAAATAAGTCTTCAAGTTATATTCATATACAGTTTTTGCTTTGTTTAAACATGGGAGAAAATGCATTATCTAATTTTATTTATTTTTTTATTTTTATTTTTTTTTTTTTGAGACAGGGTCTCGCTGTACAGTTCAGGCTGGCCTTGAGCTCAGTTTTGTAGCCCAGGCTGGTCTCGAACTCTCACCGATCCTCCCGCCTCAGCCTCCAGAGTGCTTGGATTACAGGTGTGCGCCACCACGCCCGGCTTCAAATTTTATTTTAAGCAAAGAGGAAACCAACTTTCTCTTTAAATATCAAGGGATGAAATGCAAAGAATAGAAAACAGATTTTGTCACAAAAGCATAAGAAGAAACCAATGGGAATACACAGATGTGGGAAAGTAGTTTATCCTATACAAGGGCTTCAGTTTCTGTTTTGGCTTATGACAAGTTTTATTTACTCATGGGAAACTTGAGCAAATGACTGTTCTATTACTAAAAGATTTTAATTGTATCCTATCTAGCTTGTAAAAGATTTGAGTTAATTAAATAAATGCTAATTCTTTTCAATTTAATTATTATCTAGGCTCTGTAATTATTTAAATCAGCAATTTTTGACACAGCCATTTAACATACCATTCATTCTTATCCTAGTACTAATAAAGTAAGAGGATTAAATTCTGAGGAAGAAGTTAAAACTACACTTACTTTAGAGCATATTCGAATGTATCCTAGACATCTAAAAATATCTTATATCCAATTATAAAATCAATAGGGATGCACACTCATGTTTCCATCGTGCATAGTAGCATGTATATTTTAGTGCACTGATACAAGCTAAGGCACCTAAAAAAAAAAAAAAAAAAAACCTAAGAAATTCACTCTCCATAATTTTGGAGATCAGGGGTCCCAAGTGAAGGTGTCAATGACAGGACACCCCCTTAAACTTTGCTGTGGTGAAAGAAAAAAACATTTCTTTTCTAGCTTCTGGCAGACTTGCCATGTCTCTGCGCTTCTTTCCTTCAAGCTCTCACCCAAGTTTATACTATCTCCACATCACCTTCTCTGAGATTAGTGCCACCAACAGAGATGTAGACACAACCCCAAATACACTCACCCACATTATCTTCTGAAAACAGGCCACACATGTTCACTAGAAGAAAGATGATCTCCTGAATAAATTTGGCTTGAAAACCTGGCTTTATAAGTGTCAAAGACTAAGAGTAGGCCACGTCTATTATCATGCACTAGAATAACGTCAAAATGAGTCACAGATCTAAATGTTAAAATTGAAACACTTAGTTTACTTGAAGGGCAAACCTGTAGAAATCTGAAAGACACAGGCATAGGCAGAAAGTTCATGAACAAAACCCAGACTAAAAGGGAAATATTACTAAGAATCCACAAATGGGAATTTGCTTTATTAAAAAGCTTTTGTAGAATTAAAATCTCTCCAACGAAGTGTAAAGGCAACCCACCAAATAGGAAAAAAATTATAGCTAACTCTCCCATAAGCAAAGGACCTACATCTGGAATTTTTAAAGAATTGAAAAATATCTGATCCTCCAGATTGAAAGGACCAATACAAATGTGCATCTTAAACGAATATACATCTCTCAGATAAAGAAATACAAGTGGAAAGTAAGTATATGAAAAAAATATTCATCATTGGTCTGCTGAGAAATACAAATTAAAACAACACTAAGATTATACCTCATTCCAGAAAGAACAACTGTTATAAGAAAGTCAATAACAAATGCTGAAGGTAGTGTGGGAAAAAAAGAAACTTTATTTACTGTTGGTGGGAAGGTAGACTAGAACAACCACTGAGGAAATCAGAGTGGAGTTCCTCAACAAGCTAGGACTGCAGATTCCATTCAACCCAGCTATTACCCTTCTGAGTATTTTTCCAGAAGAACTGAAAATATACTACAGTGATAGCCGGGCATGGTGGCGCACGCCTGTAATCCCAGCACTCGGGAAGCTGAGGCAGGAGGATCGGTGCAAGTTCAAGACCAGCCTGAGCTACAAAAATGAGCTCAAGGCCAGCCTGAACTGCATAGCGAGACCCTGTTTCAAAAATACAAAAAAAAAAAAAAAAAAAAGAAAACATACTACAGTGATATATGTACACCCATGTTTATAGCAGTAAAAGTCATCAGAGCTAAATCTTCAGAAGAATCCAAATGCCTATCAACCAAGGGTTGGATCAAAAGGACGTGGTATTTCATACGATGGAGCACTACTGAGCTATACCTTTAAGTAAACTGGATACAACTCAAGACCTCTCTTTCAAGTGATTTTATAATCTCTGAATTTTACCTCCACACAGGTAAGTAGCATAATAGTTCGCACATAATAGGGATAAAATAAAATATTGATTAATGCTCAATGAGTATGTTTTGAAAATCAGTTATTCCAGAAGCAGCTCGTGTGTGATAAACTGGATAAAAAATGGATAGCCATTGGTTTTTAGATACAGACAAAGACTCCTTTTATTTAGGCTAAATAGTAAAGAGCTTACTGGAAGTTGTTTGGAAGCTCCAGAAGGCTCACAAAATTTGATTTTACTGCTACCAAGCAAGGAAAGAAAGCAACTAGTGGCAAAACCACTTGAAGACAGAGCTCTTCTACAGAAAAATCACTCCTGTTGCTTCATATCTGTCCTTGAGATGTGAAGGTAGAGCCTTTTTACCCCCATGCTTAGGAGATGAGCTGACCTGCAAAGTACTCTAAATAACTGATTGCCAGAATGCATGCTATCACGGAAATCAAAACTTTTATAAAGGATTTCTAGAGGTGGTATACTTTAGATTTGTAACCCTGGTGAATAAGTGGTAGAAGTCTTAAGACAGGATGCTAAGGACTGCAATTTATCATTCTCAAAAAATGTTTCTGACAATAATATTCATTAAATATGCCTAATGACAAGAAAATTAGGTAAATTGAGGACATATTATGTTGCAATTGCATTTATTATTGATAATTCCCTTTCTTATTAACCTATATAGTATAAAGATATCTGCATGGGATCCGGAAAAATAATAAGTACAAATAGTTCATAGATTCAATAAACTATTTTACTATGGATGATTTAATAAAGATAATAGACTACAAAGTATTCTTTGATCTTTAACAAGTGTTGTCCAAACTGACAATTTAGCACCCATCTTTTTAAATAAAAATATGACTTAAATTCATATTTACTTTATTTTACCTGGATTATGAGTTTAAAACACTTCTAGAATTTTCATTTGGTTTTGCATTTCAATCATGCTATCCTCAAATTTCTATTCAAAGACAATACAACAAAAATTACATTTTTCATTCAGAGATTTCCTAACAAACGTAAGTTCAGTTATTGTACTATCATTTTACAAGTAAAAGAGACATAAAGAAAATTACAGTTAAAAAACTTGGGAAGAAAAAAAAGTCACTATGAAACAAAGTTTGCCAGCATACACTCTAAAACATGAAATGGTGAAAAAGATTCCTTAGGCAAAAGAAGGCAATCTTGGATATTACAGAACTTTGTTTCTACATGAAAATGAAAAAGTATAAATAGAGGAAAATACATAACTATAAAAGGAATGGTAATGCATAATCTCTATAATTTTTTACTCAATTTAAAATTTATTTTAAAAAATATATGTAATGTTATGGTTAATATAACATGATGATATCACACACAACCCAAAGGAGTACAGGAAGTCAGTATGGGCAAAGTTATGCTGGTTTGATGAAAAGGTATCACAGAACTGCTCACTCACAGGAATAGACAAAGAGAATTAGAAATGTTAAGTACATTTTAATACTGTAAACAGTATGGATATATATATATATATATATATATATATATATATTTGATGCTCATTCTATTTACTTAAAAAACATAAAATATTCATGTATCTGTTGTTAGGTTTATAACCAATAGACACAGCATGTATAGAAGTAATAGCACACAGAGAAGATAAATACAATAACAAAAGAGGCTGGGGAGATAGCTCAGTAGAATAAGTGCTTTCCTGGCAAGTGCAAGGGCCTGAGTTCAAACCCTGCTTCCAAAACTACAAATACAATAAAATTAAGAGTAATTGTTTTAGGAGGCAGGAAAGATGACTCAGTGGTGTAATGTACCTGCTTAGGAAAGCTTAGGCAGCTGTAGGGACTGTGGTTCGATCTCCAGCAAGCACCACATGCTGTGCCAGCCCCACCTCCATGGCAAGCCTACAAGCCTAGCCATATATATATATATATATATATATATATATATATATATATATATATATATATATGTTTTATAACTGAAGTTTATTAAAAATATACTTAAGTAGATTCAGAAAACTTGAGAATAAGTTTAACTACAGCGGTGTATACCTGTAATCCCAGCACTTGAGAGGCTAAGAAATGAGGATCTCGGCAAGTTTGAGACCAGCTTGGGCTACAGTCAATGTGAGCTCAAGGACAGTGAGACCCTGTCTCCAAAAACAAATAAGAAAAAGAAAACAAAGAAAGTAGGCTTGAGAATTATATAGTGTATCCTAGAGCAACAATCAAGAAAATAAAAATCATATAAAGTCATTAAACAAATTAATATATTACATTAGAATATATAAATGAAGAAAAAAGAGGCAAGTAATGGAGGAACTTGGAAATAATTACTTTTAGATGCAAATCAGATTTGATATGCACTAGAGTGTCCCTGAGGACTAAGAGTTTTGATCACCTACAAAGTTAATTTGATTTGTAGAAGAGTAATGCCAAAAAAACTCACTGAGTGAGACCACCAAACTTCACATTCACTTTAGGTAAGGCTTCCAAATATGGATTCTGTACTGAAATACTCTGCTTCCAGCTTGGGCAGGCCAGATATATCTTTTACTGTCATTATTATTTTCACATATTATGTCTTCTACTGTGATTTTTTTTAAATTCCTCTAATTACTTGTGTTTGTTATGGCAAATTCTTCCTAGAAAAGAATGGAGCCTAACAACCCATGCAGGATGACTAATGAAAGACGCATAAATAGCTAAATTTTTACCAGGTAAACCTTAGTCTTTTTTACATATATTGTACATATGCAAACAGGTAAATTAGGCAATCCCTGATGGCTGCATTCAATCAGCCACACCTTGGAAGAATAACACCTGGGAAGATTTAAGTTATTGTGTGTGTGTGTGTGTGTGTTTGTGTGTGGTACCAGAGATCAAACTCAGGAACTTGTGCTTAGGAGGCAAGCACTCATTCCACTTAGCTGTCTTCCCTGCGCCAACCTGGGAAGATTTCAGATGTGATGTGCATTGCTAAAATTACAAAAGTGTATACATTGTTGTGTCAGACCCCCTTGGTATATGAACCAAGAACAGGAAGATTTATGAAGTTAACAAAGAACAAGCTTGACTGTTTCAAAGATTGCCAGAGATTAAGTCTCAATTCAATTATACTTTTGAGTAATTAACTAAATTCCTGTGAAATTTTATCTAATATAAATTGTTAAAATAAGATGAGAACACACATATTGATGTTTAGAAATCCTAATACAGGACTACCAACTTTAAACTCAGATAATGAAAGTATAATCTGAGCTATTTATCTACATTTTTATAATAATTAAAAACTGTATTTCTTGATATTTCAAAATAAATTTTGTATACATTCAAGTAGTATTAAAACTTATGGTACTCTTTGATATATCAGTTTTCACTACAATAAAAGAAATTTTAATTATTTTGGCAATAACAGTTCAGTACTGAATGAGCCTTCAATAATCACTGGCTAAAATTTTATTTTTCTCTAAAAAGAATAAATATTTACTAGGACTGTACATTTGTGTTTTTAGGATTCAGTGAAAATGCATTTTCACCTATTCACTATGATCATAGATATTCCAATCCAGTAGATAGTTTAACAAATTGCTCCACTATTTTTAAAGTCACTTATTAAAAATTATTTCAATCAACTTGAATCTTATCTTAGCCAGCTCATGACTTCTCACTATTATCATAACAGACTCTGAAATTTATACTTCAGACTCATTGTTTTATGGAACTTTAAACTTGAAATGTCCTGAACTACAAGGTAGCTGTCAAACTTGGAGTGGGAATATTTCTTTAAAATATTTCCTCTTCCTTTATGGTCCAGGTACTAGATCCTCAACTTTAGAACTGAGATAAGAGCAAGGTTAGACTGCAATCATCTCTCTGTTGTGTATGGCCATTCTTGTGAGACAGCTACAGTTCCCTAGCAAGGAGACACACAGCCCTGATCCTCCTTACCATACTTCTTTTAATGCTGATTTCTATATCTGATTGCTTCCTACAAGTGGGAAAACAATGTGCAGCATAACTCAATTCTCCTCCACATCTGTGTACACATAACCCAGAACCTCTACACTTCATTTCCATGTTAAATACTGAAAGATATGCCCTTCACTTCTGTTCCCTTAGCCAGGCTCATTTATTTTCTATAGAAGTGAACATCACTAATTTGGAAATCTGAAATCTAATATGCTTCAAAATTCAAAACTTTTTAAGTGTCAACATGATGTCCAAGTAGAAAGTTCCACACCTATCTCATGTGACAGGACCTGAGCCAAAATATTCACACACTCAAATATTGGACAAATTTATTAACCTGATCCATGTATGAAATACAAATTATTTTTTAAAAGTTAGATTTAGGGGCCAGGGAGATAGCTCAGTGGAATAAGTGCTTGCCTGGCAAGTGCAACGTCCTGAGCTCAATCCCTGGTACCACACACACACAAAAAAAAGTTAGATTTACATTCTCTCTCTAGCATATATTATTATATACTGTTTGAGCAAAGATTTTAAAAAATATACCTGGAAAACCTCTGAATGTGGAACATTTCTTGTTCCAAGTAGGTTGGATAAGAGGTTTGAAACCTGTGTTCCTTTTTTCATTGAAAATGTAAAAGAATAGTATTTGGAGAAGTCTTTAAAGGACTTTTTTATGCTGATGCCAGTCCAAAGATTACAGGTGTGTGAATTCAGCAAACCAACCCAATATAGTCCAATAGTCCATTATAAAGTGAGTTATCAGCACAAGTGCAAATTGTCAGAGGTTGCTGACTTGATCCTTTTATAGCTCAGCATATTAATATAGCTTAATAACTACTACAAAGATAACAATATGCAATGTATTAAATAGTATAACTGTCTTAAACTCATAATAATAATAATAATAATTAGAAAATGTAAAACAGCTGTATATTATTAAAGTTGCTTTTAAGTAGCTGTTCAGCAAGAAAGACAGAAAAAATGGCTACCACTTCCTACTGTTTTTCCCGTTTTCAGTTTTGTGCTCAATACAAATAGGAGGATCGAACAAAAGGAATAGGAATATTGATGGACAGAGAGACAGGCAAGGCCAGTGCTAAAACTGAACCTCAGAAGTCAGCACAAGGCCATCTACAATAGCACACAGGAAATCATTAAAGTGTCAAATTCAAAGGTAGTCATTAGAGATGACCTCTTCAAAGAAACACTATGTATAAACATTAAAACACTGAAGAATTACAAATTCGAATAATATAATTCTAAAGAAAATAACCTATGATTAAATCAAGCTCACCATGACCTGCAGGAAATTTTTTCCATTTAATAATTGCAGTTAGCTCACGTATGGATAAAGTAGGCCACTCCTCATAATAAGGACACTTACGGATTAATTTCATCTTACGTAGATTATCAAGTTTTGCTTTCTCCTGAAAAAGAGTGACATGATGAAATTTCCAATGAGTTTATTTTAAAAGAAATGAAAATACACCAAGTGGAGAAAGTAGAGAAATAAAAATATATTAATGTTTTATTAGATTTTCTTTGCATGATCACATAGCCATATTGAATTTCTTTATTTAATTTATTTACTTATTTTTATGGCCAGCTCAGCCTGCCCTGAGGGTGTGTGGCTGGCATAGAATGTGGTGCCAGGGATTGAACGGCAGTCCCTGCGGTTGCTTAAGTTTTCCTAAGCAGGCACTTTAGACTGCTGAACCATCTCACCAGCCCCCGTACTAAAATTTTAATATTCAGATCTACTTAGTAAAATTATATTTTTACACCCTTCTTTCATATTTCAACTTCTATAAATGTTAGCATAAAAAAATAAAACATGTTGGGCTGGCTAAAGAGCTCAGCGGACTAAGCACCTGCTCAGGGAAGCTCAGGGACCAGGGTTTGATCCTGGCACCATATGCCACAGTGGCCCTGCTGACAGGCATGCTGAGCCAGCCACCAAGCCTGGGCATAGTAGCGCATGCCTGCAATCCCAGCACTGGAGAAGTTGAAAACAGGAGGATAGCTACAGGTCCCAGCTGCATAGTGAGACCCTGTACCAAATACATTAACTTAAAAAAAAAAGCAAAACCTGCCATTGAAAACTGAAGTCAAACTCATTCATTCATATTGTGATAATGATGTTAGGAAGTAAAATAACAGCATATATATTTAAAGACAACCTTCTCCAAATTGAAACAATTGTTAACAAATATTCCAAATAAAGTTGAATACTGAGGAAGTCTTCAGTAACACTGGTAAAAATACCATCAAATCAAAAGAAATTTCCCTAAGGAAAAAACCTGAGCCTCCAGCCTGCCAGCACTCCACAGAAGAAGCACAAGGCTTAGAGCCTGATAAGAGCAACTGAGAGAACAGAACCTTGAGGATCTCCTCATTCAATTATTCAGAGAAGCTACCTCTGATACACAGAGGAATGCAAACAGGAGCAAAAGAAAAGCTTCGATTGTACTAGAAAAGCAATAAAGTATTAAATCTGTGCAAGTGCATTTAATGCAGCAAAATTCAAGAGGTATCAGAAATGCAGTGTGATCGCCTGTTCATGCAGCTCTGGGGGGGGGGGTGCCTGCTATTACTGCGAAAGAGAATATCACTCACTGTGAAGCAAGACTAAGACTGTAGAGATGTGGAGAGCTGTAGTACTCGCATCTGTCTCATCATTTACTATTCATAGGGCATGACATACTGTTGACACCCAAAGCACCTATTTGCTTCATGAGTTTAAAATTCATGAAAAATTCATGAGGACACTCAGAAACATACATAACCTATGCTCATAAAGAACTTTGTTTTCATCTCAACTACCTCACAAGCACACAGACTACTTGGTTCACCAAGGAAAGCACATTTTTATGTTCTTCAACTTAAGTCAAATTAAAATCGAGGATATGGGCAGCGTACCAATTTTAAATTTGCATAGTCCTTTGCTGGGATTTTAAGAATTTCACAGTCTTCTTCTGTCAACACTGAGAGTGGCCGTGTTTCTAATTCAGGATCAGGTGTCATTTCCAGGGACCCAAAGGTACTCCACTGTCTCAGCTGTGAAAATACCAGAGCCAACTTGAGCTTTGTTAATTCTAAGGAGCATAAAAATGCCAGAGAGAAAGTATAGATAAGCGTACAAAATGGATTGTAGTTCAAGCTCCCAATACATGAAAGAAAGGCTCTAAAGAGCATATACATGAATAGATTTTTTTTTCTCCACACCACTTCCTCAGGTCAAGAAAAAAGTGCTATTCTTAATCATACGTAGCATGCAAGTTATTGGCATATACGTGTATTTACATGTAGTTTTCTGGTTTAACATGTGAAAAATAAGTATTAAGCTGGGTGTAAATAGTACCATAAGAATATTTATTGTGAGTTGTCAAGAGATTCAAGGACTATCCATAGCTACACAGAACATCTATACTCATGTTTTCTTGGAAAAACAAGACAGGAAACAGAAGGAAAAAGGTACATTTGCATAACAGGCTGAAGAGCTTCCCGGGGAAGCTATCAGCTCAACATGGCTATCCAAGAGCATATGAAAGAACAATCACTCTTCTATTTCAAATCCATAGAAATATTCCTCATTTTGCTTGTTAATAAAAATCCATATTGAGAGGGCCAAGGAGATAGCTCCGTGACAGAAGTTCCTGTCTGGCAAGTGGAAAGTCCTGAGTTCGAACCTGGGTCATGGAAAAAAAAAATCTGTACTGAGCTTGAATCTGTATGTACAGATTTAAAAAGAGACTTTTGAATTACAGTCACTAAGGGGCTGGGGAGATAGCTCCGAGGCACAAATACCTGCCTGGCAAGGGCAAGGTCATGAGTTTGAACCCTGGTCCCGCAAAAAAAATAAATAAATAAATAAAAATAAATAAATAAATGACAGTCACTAGTGAAGCCAAAGTAGTACCCAGTTGCAGAAGGTTAACAACCCTGAGTTCTGGAGCTTTTATGTGTACGGACAAGAGATAAGACTTATTAACATACTGGGATAAGAAAGGTAACTTGCTTTTCCTAAAGTTCAGAACTACGGAGCATTATGTCACACATAAATGGTAAGAAAATTCTGCTAACTAAATTATAACAGCCACACACAGACTTTGGCTTCCAGCTGTCAAACTGTGCAGAATTTTCACAAAATTTGGGTTTGGTTCTGTCAAACTCAGTGTAGGTACAGATTACACATTCACACATAGTGCATAGCCCAAAACTGCAACACTGATACAAAGCTTGCTATGTAACTAGAAAATCTCTTAGGATTTATTTTATTTTTATTTGTTTTTAATATTAGTGAGAAAGAAATAGCAATGAGACAGTTTCACAACAGGTTAGTAGGACAGATAAAACAAATATTACATTGTACATTGTCTTCATAGTAGTTTAGAAATATTAAAATTTTAAACCATATATATATATATATATGTATATATATATATATATACATATATATATATATATATAAATTCAGGGCAAATGAATTCTTATCAAAGGAACCTATTGCTCATGACAAAATCAGAAAAAAAATTCAAATCACTGACTTACAACTTACATGAAAGTAATTCAACAGAGATACATAAAAGAAAGCGATGGGGGAGGGGCATAGCTTGGTGACATAAACACCTTCCTGAAAAGGGCCAGGCCCTGATTTCTATCCCCAGTGCCAAAAGAGTGAAAAAGCATCCAAGTGAAAAGAAGCTATGTGCACATTTAAATATTTAAAGTTTAAATTGGAGCACGACATGATGCCAGAAAAATCTATATTTTAGATAAAAGTAAAAGATTTCTATAAATAAAATGTGGAACTTAAAAAAATAGATGGATATATTGATTTGTAGGTTATAATAATATAATTGATATTGATAAAATGAGAACATTATCTTTACCAGATAATTCTACTAGATAAGAATAGAAATAAGAAGGACTTAATAGCTTCAGAAAATGGATGGAAACTATGTTCAATTTCAATCTAATAGAAAATCTGGGGAAAGCCAAAAGGATGATCTCTAAATAACAACGGATGTAAATTTTTAAGAAGTGAAAAAAAAAAAAAAAGGCTACTATTTCAAATGACGAGTCACACGAAACCTAGAGATCCATTTTCATTTTATTCCTGCTCAGAATTTCATGTGCTTCCTTAATTTCCCCCTCTCCCTCCTCCTTCCTTCATGATCTTCTTAGCTGTGATTTCAAGCAGACATTTTCTGCATACATTGGTTTAGTCTGAATTATCTAAGCATCCTTTATGCTAGCTAAAGCCATGATTTTGAATAACTCCCTAAAAACTTTCTCTGAAATGCATTAACCAGTGTCATCAGACACCCTAATATTAACTGTCAAATCATCACTATCAGTACTGTTTACAAACCTATTAAGGTTAGCTCAACTAATTTTATAATAATCCATATTCATAAAATTTCTATTTTGTCTTTTAAAGGTACTCATATTATGAGCATTCAAGAAAAATAGCATTAAATTTTATATTAGAATTCTATTTTTGCTTAAAATAGCAATTTAAGGTGAGGGTAAATTTTAGACATTATGTGAACACAATTGTTAAGACATAAATTTCAGAACAAAATGCTGGTACATTTAAATAGCACTGTTGGGGTGCAAGAGAGTAAAAATTAACAATATGAAATATCCATAGAGAAGATTACGATGCTTTTGCTACAGTGGCTTGAGAGCAAATAGAATTAAGATAATTAATAATAATTAAGAGAATTGATCGTCTTTGTGTTCTGGGACAAAGAAGTAAAACGAAACAAGTTTTCTTAGTTCAAATTACAAATATAGTTACATAAAAATTAATGGATAGCCGAATAAGGAAAACAGCAAAAAAGTAATGAAGATATATTTGCTATAAATGTGCAACTATAAGAAAAAATACCTCAAGTATTTCATAAAATTAAGTGGTCTTCAGGAGTAAAAACAAAACCAGAAAGAAATAATTATAGAACAGACCAAAAATATTAAACATAATACCATCATTTCCTAAAGAAAAGAATCAGGTGATTCAACACCAAGAAATACACCTACCTTGATGAAGAGAGAGAAAAAAATATAACGAATATTGTACTCCCACATGTTTTGACCTGTTACATAGAAAATTGTATATTAAAGTGTCCAACATATGCGACTGGGGTGATACCTATACAACATTTTCTGGGAATTCTAAAATCCTATAATACTTGGAAAATATCACACAATGTGTATTATAAAAAAGTAAAACAACAAATAACCCAATACCTTAACAAGAAAATAATCTCCTTTGAGTGCATTTTATAGAAACCAAGGCATTTTTAAGTTCAAGGTAGCATTTTTTTATTCCACAAATGTGGAACTAAATATCTATTTAACTAAATCTTAACCTAGTTAAAATTCAGTGGCATCTCTGTAATTCAGCTTGAAGTAAATCTTAGGAAGAAAAAATGTGTTGGTAAAAACATATGTTAAATTTCAGTGAACAATGAGAAAAACAGCAATCATTATAAGCTCTTGCAATTATTTACGTACTAGAATCAAAGGAAACTGAATACTACATAGTAGTTAAGATTTTTATGTTCAGAGGATACAATTAGAGCTTTTGCATATTTATTAGAGACTTTGAACGTATAATTTTAAATGAACATGATGAATTATTTTCCATTAATGTGTTATTTCTCTTGATATTTTATGTTGATATAGAAGAGTTGTTCTAGAACTATGGAATCTAAACTGGGTGGCATATGCCTGTAATCCCAGTATTTGGGAGGCTGAGGCAGGAGGATCGATGTGAGTTTGAGACCAGTTTGAGCTACAAAAGTGAGCTCAAGGCCAGCCTGATGTGCATAGTGAGACGCTGTCTCAAAAAAAAAAAAAAAAAAAACCCTGTGGAATCTGGAATCTATCATTAAATGATATACATGACAGATTTACTGTCATTACTTTTGGACATTGCACATAATCATCACCAACTAGTTGACACTTTTATTATTTTCTAAATTTCTTAATAAGTACAGCAATGTCTAAATCAGACAACAATAGATCAAAAACTTTTTAAATGACTTGGGCTCAGTCTTTCTCAGATTTGTGGTACACATCATTCACTAAGACTATGAAGACATCAAATTCTGATGGGGAGAGCTGACATAGACACACTAAAGAACATTTTTTTCGCATGAAATTTGATGTGAAATTAGTTAATGCCCATTTTTATTGAGAAATGGTGTATTGTCATAGTTAAAATTACTAAAAACTACTTGAATAACTCATGACACAAATAAACTGCTTCTGAATAATAAGAGATAGGAAATCTATAAAAATCTATTTTTAATAAAATCATGTCTACATTTGTTTTCAACTGTCATAAAAAAACTTCTCTGAAGAAAAGATGATTTTATATCTATAATTTTTCTTCTTGTTAATATTGCTCCATTGCTTCTAAAATTTGCATTATTTGTTGTATGGATCTATTGGAATCTCAGTGGTTCCCAGGAGAAAATTTAGAAAATAAAGGCAAGAGATAATAGCTGAAGTAAGGTGGTTGACCATGTTTGATTGGCCACGAACCTCAGAACAAGAGTAGCAGCATTTGTGCATACATTTGCAAAGTTATAAGACACAGTGTTGCCTAACAAATAATGGCTAACAATGTCCAGGCAGGAAGCTTTTCTGAAGACTGAGGTAGCTTGACTGCTGTAGACAATGAGGCCTCATACTGCTCTCCTACATATGATCAGTCTCCAGCTTCATCCACTAACAACATCTAGCTACATTTTAAATTTGGTGGAGAGCATTTATCTAATTCCTTGCTCAATTCCACTGATTTTACACAGCATATTCAGGGATTTAATACTTATTGAGGCTCAGTTTATGCCCCATAACATTTTAAGAGTTCATATCTTTTTTAGAAATGTTCGAGATGTAGTAAGTATATTTATTGTTTGAAACACTAAATATGGGTCAAGACTGCTGTTTTTCTTACAATTTCTATTCATTGGTCTTTATGTTGTTGTTTGGTTCTTCATTGATTACTCAGGGATGTCTGCTAAATTTTCCCACAGTAATTGTCTGAGTTTTTTTGTTTATTTTTGGTTCTATCAAGTTCTCTTTTAGCTTACTATATATTCATTTTTTTTCTGGTACCAGGGATTGAACTCAAGACCCTGCACTTGCCAGGAAAGCACTTATTCTCCTGATCTCCCCAGCCCAACTTACTATACATTCTCATATTATTATTTTTATGATTACTCAAATGAGTGCAAAATGGGTATTTTCTTCTGCAATGTACCTTAAAATGTTCTCTTAAAGTTCTGATTTTCTACTTTCTATTCCATTCATCATTTGTGTGATACTTACAAATTGGTAAATGCCGCTAAGGTAAAGAGGAAAAGTCAGACTAAGTGCTTGCTTACGAAAGGGCAGGGGCTAGGATTTGATTCCTGGCACCACATGCCATACCAACCCCATGTAGGTCGCTGTGGTGGAGATGGAGTCTGGGCATGATGACACATGCCTGTAATCCCAGTTCTATGGAGGCGGAAATCAGGAGGATCATGATGAGTCTAAGCTGCGTGGTGAGACACTACACATATATACAAACAAAAAAATAAATAAATAAAATAAAAACTTTTTAAAAAACAGGAAATGTATACTGCAATGTGTATTGTTCTTCTGGAATTTTAATTACTCAAGTCTCAGTTCCTATGGATTACTCTCCAAAATTTTCAGACCCTTATTTATTTTATTCCACTTTCATAGTTGTTCCAGTATGGAGTTTGGTCTGATGCAAACGATTTTATGATAACAAAAATCAGAGTGTGTAATAGTTGGAAATGACTACCATCAAAATAAGAAGTAGATCTACTTCTTTTACAACTATCTCAATGTTTTTCCTCTATCACTCCACGTGATGAAACTAACAGAATTATTTACAGTCAAAATACAGCTATACCCAAGACTTTTCTCATCAAAGGTAGGAGAAGAATGGAGATTCTGGTAAGAGATTCTAGAATTTCAACTGAATGTTTTCATAATAGGAAGACTCTTAAGAAGCATGCAACCCTGGTTTTGATGAGATTGGAGGAGGGGGAAGAGCAGGAGAAGGATAATAATAATAATAATAATAATAATAAGAAGAAGAAGAAGAAGAAGAAGAAGAAGAAGAAGAAGAAGAAGAGGAAGAGGAAGAGGAAGAAGAAGAAGAAGAAGGAAAAAATTATAAAGAAAGATATTAGTAGCATACATACAAAGAAAAGGGATAATATACATTTTTCCATTGGAGTTGTTAAAAAATCAACCAATGTTAGTGAATTAGTGACAGTGAACTTCCCACGCCTATGCCCTTCACAGATATCAACATGTAATAAAAGTAACATGAACATTTAGCATTAATAGCTACACACAGGCATCATTAGTGATTACATTAGTGACATTAATATGAATATTTAATATTAAGTTCCACTTTGCTGGTATTTTCCATTTTACTCAATTAAATATTTTTAATGAAGTATGCCTTTTATATTACATATATTTCTAGGAGTACAAGACAGGAGGAAAGTCAGCAAAGACAAATAAAATTTCCACAAACACTACCAGGAGAACAAACAGTAAAACATGATCCTGTCATAAGTGGGACACTATTGTAGTGGACACTCTTCTGAATTATCCAGGCCTCTACATGTTAACTTGTACCTGAGAACACTTTAGCTGATAACCATGCACAGAAACTCAGGCAAATCCCAAGAACTCCCCTTTGATTTTTATATATTTTTAAATTCTACTTTTAAAAATTTGTCAGAGAAAATCTTCAATAGTGACTGAAATAGTAGACTGCTTTGTTTGTTATGATAAATATGGGTAAATGACTATACTAAGAGGATATAATTTTTTTCCTCAAGTGGTATTAAACAGATTGAATGCAATTCTAGAGTTATTGGCATGATTTGGTACTTCATGAATTTAATATGGAAGTATTCAACTTTTAATGTAATAAAATGTATATTTCAAAAGAAACTCCCTAAAATTTTTTGAGACAAGTTATATTTTAAAATTATCTAAAACTCAATGTATTCCATACCGCAGACAAGTTACACTGAAGCTTTCATATCACTGTTGAAATCTTTGTTTTCTATTACTAATAAAAAGTCTATCTCTGATATATAGAATTTTACCATTCATCTCTTAGAAATTATTCCAGCATATCTTATAATGAAACTGTTCTTCCACACTTATACATTCTACTGTGAATTATGTAAGTAGGACATTCAGAGTAAATTAAGAAAAGCACTAAAACTTATAACTATTTCTATATTCTAATATGAAATTTAGTGTCAATTAAAGAAAGCTCTATCTACTTTGAATAGTCATAGAATTTTTAAAAAATTAACTTGTAAAACTTATAAAAACTTAATGGAGCATTAGACAAAATAGGTACTTTATATGTCTTCATACACAAGTATTTATGACATGGTCATTAACTATTGCACATATAAAGCCTACAGTGCTTTAATGGATTAACATCATTCATTTCTTATATGGCTTATTTATTTATAATTAACTGCTCTGGTGTAATTTGAATTTTATATAGATCACATATTTTAGTAGAATTACAAAGCAGTCTTTATTATAGACCTGAAATAATACTTCTCACTTCATATTCAAAGTGAACATTTCCTTCATATAATATTGAATTCAATTACTTATATATTCATTTATTTGAAATTTAATGGTCTCTTATAAAGAAGATTCAATTGAATAAGCTCAGATGTAAAGTTAAATAATTGTGTCAGCCAAACTTAAATGTGAAAAGTATTTTATATTTACCTTTTCACTTATAGTTAAGTACTTTGAATTACATTTTGACCTTTTTTATTGTCAACTGAAGAAATATGCTGTTCATAACTATACTGTTTATTCTCTTAATTTCATGGGCTTTAAAAAACCCATCAATTTATCGAAAGCATACAGAATAATGATAAATGAACTAATAGGTTTTCACTCTCTGGGTAACAGAACTAAATTCATCTCATTTAGACACAGTTGGCTGTTATTTTATATTATTTTTGTTTAAACTTTCTCTTGACACTATTTTATGTAATCCTAGGATAGAATGGTACCTGAGTTCAACTGCAGTTTGTTTTGCAAACAGAAGCATTTGGCAAAGTTTTATTTTTGTTTACAAACTGCATTGGATAACAAACACAAAGGCCATCTTCTTCACACAAGCACAAAAGTGGCCATCATATCCAATAATCATAGAACAAATAGAGTTTGTCAACCAAGGTAACACTTGCCATATGCTTTTACCTTTTACAAATGGAATATATTAACAAGAAAATGATAATTTATGTGTTGTTGTTATTGAATAATGTTTATGCAAAATAATTTATGCCACATGACTCTAAATTATTTATTTATTTAGTTGTGGGTGACCAGTTTTAGTTTTATAAACCTTCAACTACAAAATAATTATTTCATTATTAGTGTGTATGTCTCCAATTTAAGGCACAAGAGGTTTTTTACACAAAAATCTAAGAGCACAGTCTCTGCGCCAAAGCTATTTTAGCCACTGAACATCTAAGGCAAATTTATTTTCAAAATCTGAAAATAAGAAAAAACATGAACTTTAAATCACAGTCTTCTAAAAATAGACAAGTTTCATATTCATCTCATTTCTCCAACATTATATATTATCCAGTTTTCAATAATTGTCAAATATTAACAAAAATATTTTTATTATTCATGTCTGTTGTGATAACATTACTATGTGAACATGCTTCAATTCTCTCATGGTAAAACTTGTTGTACATAGATTTGCCAAGTCTTAAATTCACAGTTTCTGTTTTCTAAAGACCAATTTACATATTTTGTGTTCCTCACTGTATTTTCCTTCTTGCTTTATACATAACAATTGAAGCATTCATCTTTTGTCACTTGTTATGTTGCGATTATAGTCAATATGCACCTTAATGATTTAAGCGTCTCTGTATGAGCAAATTTTCCTGACTTTATTTATTTATTTTCTCTTTTTGAAACAGGGTCTCACTATGCAATTCAGGATGGCCTTGGGCTCACTTTTATAGGCCAGGCTGGTCTCGAACTCACACTGATCCTCCTGCCTCAGCCTCCCAAGTGCTAGGATTACAGGTTTGCACCACCACACCCCCACCAATTTTCCTGACTTTAAATACACTTGTAATTTGCTTCTATAAATCTTATTTTAAAAAAAAATGTTGTCACCGTGATCTCATAAAGAAATTCTGCACTAGTCTTATCTAAATAATATAATTATGTAAGCATTTTCTTTTAGAAATTGCATTGACACCTTAACACTTCTTATGTATCAGGTACACTAGAGATGTAGTGTTATATTCTCTGTCTCTGTATATAACTTACTGCAACATCTCCTGCTGAGATTTGATATTTGTGTTACTGCTAATGTTCTTTTTTTAATTGCTTTTAATAAGAAATATCAATATGATAAGTTTCACAACACTTTACTAGTACATTTGCTATAATTGACACATTGCATACTGCCCTCACAATACTAATACAGAACACAGGGTGTGGACATGATACATTTTCTAATTGATATTGGTAGGGAAAAAAGAAAAAAAATCTTCTCTTTGAACTAAAGGAAGTAGATGTATATATAGTGCAATGTTCCATAATTGCACTGGGTTACTGGTGAAACTGGCAATGTTGGAGGTTGTTGATTTAAGCCTCTTACACCTCATCATACTAACCTAGTTATGCGTTTTATGCCTCATAATTAAGCTTTTCCACTGAGTGATCAAGGGCAAGTTAGAGAAAGACCTGTATAATAAAACATTCATCTTTTGTATCTTCCCAGGTCAAATCCCCTCAGGATTGACTTTGGAACCATTTACAGTGCTTTGTAGAACTGTTGTCAGTGTCAGCCTTCAGGATGAGTCACGGCCATTGCTTGACCAGTTTGCTTTCTGTGAAAGCCTGAGAGAATGCTTTTCCGTGGGTGACTCTCCTTAGACACACTATAGTTCATTTATCCCTTTACCCTGAGGTCCGATAACCTCCTTGACCAGAAAATTTGGGACACCTCTGAGTTATAGGACATTACAACACAGGTTCTCTTATGTCCTGAGTCCTTATTGACCTTGAAGGGCTAGGGCCAAAATATAGGCTATCCTCATAGCCCTTCTTTTTTTCCAATTTTTGATCTGTTAACTTACATTCTCAATCCTCCAGCAGAGAAGCTTCATGATACTATTACTCTATAAGATAAGTAACTGAGCTTAACATCACTGGCTTTCTGAATATCAAACATCTTTGACTTAGTTTGAAATTGACATTTTCCGACCATCATTAATATTCTAATAAGTCTCTACAGAATGTGATAAAAGCAGTTACACATTTTTACACGGACATTTAGAAATCCATGGATGTACAAAATTGTAGCCAGTCAAGTCTATGGCATTTTGCCCAGTCTCTTACTCTCAATTAATAACCCCCCTTTTTTTACTGTTAACCAACCATTTACTTGAGAGAGAGTATAACAGTAACTAAGTTTACATTGGGAGAAGTACACATCAAAAACACGAGAATGACATGCATTCCAAGCATAGCTTTAGTGTTGCATGGTGCTAAGATCAATGTGATGAAGCTTTTGAAGGTTCTTAAGACCAATATCTGATTCATCCTGTATACATAAGTGTATGGTTTTGCTCTTGCTATGTTTCCTCTCTTATCTGCTTCCAGTCACTTCGTTGTTTAATTCATAATACATTCAGCTGTGTTATGCTCTTAAGTTTTTTATTTCTTTCTGAGAGTTCTTACACTAGGGAGACTATGCAATATTTACACATGTAGGTCTGGTTTATTGCACTAATGAGTATATGTTCAATATACATCCATTTATATATGAAGTCTTCAAACTTATCATTCTTTATAGCTGAGTAATATTCCATTGTATAAAAAGATCACTTTTTTTTCGGTCATTCTTCAAATGATGGGCATTTTGGTTGTTTCCAAGATTTGGCTATTACAAATAGGGCTGCTATAAACATAGGTGCACAGATATCGCTATGGTATGATGTTTTCAGTTCTTCTGGGGAAATTCCCAGTAGGGGGATAGCTGGATTGAACGGAACTTCCAATTCTAGTTTTATAAAGATCCTCCACACTGCTTTCCGTAATGGTTGCACCAATCTTCATTCCCACCAGCAATGGAGAAGGGTTCCCGTTTACCCACAATCTCTCCAGCATTTGTTGGTGGTTGATTACTTTATGATAGCCATTCTTTCTGGGGTGAGATATCTAAGTGTTGTTTTGATTTGTAGTTCATGAATGGCTAGCGGTGTGGAACATTTCATCATGTATTTATAGGCTTGCTGAATTTCTTTGTCTGAGAAGTGTGCATTCATCTCAGATGCCCGTTTCTGGATTGGGTATTTGAATTTTGGAACCCGAATAGTTTTAAGTTCTTTGTAGATTCTAGATAGAAGACCTTTGTCTGAATACTTATTAGATAAAATCTTTTCGAAATTTGTGGGTCGTCTTTTCACTCTGTTGGTAATCTTTTTGATGTGAAAAACTTCTTAGGTGGAGGAATTCCCATTTCTTGATGCCTTCAAGTGTTAAACGTGCATTTTGATTTTTGTCCTTGAACTTTTTGCCTACTCTGATGTCTTCAAGATTTCCTCCCACTTTCTCTTCCAGGAGATTCAGTGTTTCTCTTTTAATATTTAGATCTCTAGTCCATTTTGACTTTAGGTTAGTGCATGGCCATAGACTATGGTCAGGTTTTCGTTTTCGGTATGTAGAGAGCCAGGTTTTCCAGCACCATTTGTTAAAGAGGCTGTGTTTCTTCCAGTACACATGTTTGGCCCCTTTGTCAAAAATAAGGTGGCTGAGTGTGTTTGTATTTGCTTCTGCGTCCTCTAGTCTATTCCATTGATCTTCAGGTCTATTCTTTTGCCAATACCATGCTGATTTTATTACTGTAGCTTTGTAGTATAACTTTAGGTCAGGAATTGTAATGCCTCCTGCCCTACATTTGTTGCCCAGAATTGTCTTTGCAATTCTGGGTCTTTTTCTCTTTCCAAATAAATTTTAGGAATGATTTCTTCAGGTCTGTGAGCTATGTTCATGGTATTTTTTTTATATAAATCTTTTATTCATTTTTAATGAGAAAAAAACAAAACAGTTTCAAAATAAGTTAGTAGGATGGTTACAATAATTAATACCCTGCATATAGTTATCTTGATAGTAGTTATTCAGAGGACAAGATCCAGACCTGATATCTTGTCTAAATATATTAGTACAAGCTTTTATTCTCAAAGAACTAAGACAAAGTAATTGTATATCTAACTTAACTCTCTCTCTTTTGTACTTTTTGGTTTCTTTTATTATTTATTGATTGATCAATTTTTTAAAATTTAACAACGGTTATATTACATATTTTCATCATTGGATCAGTTTAGATTAATAGATATCAGTGTATAAAATTGATCAAACAAACATCAACACTTTGCATAAACATTATTTTTTTTAACAGTTAACACACTGCACACTGTCCTCACAACAGTTATGCAGAGCACAGTATGTGGGCATGACCCACCTTCCTCTTGATGTTGCTAAGGAAAGAAAAAAAAAAAAAAAAAAAAAAAAAAGAATTCTTCTCTTTGAATTATGAGGAAGCCAATGCATACACAGTCGAATGTTCATGGTATTTTGATAGGAATTGCATTAAATCTGTATAACAATTTAGGAACTATGGTCATCTTCACAATGTTGGTTCTTCCTATCCAGGAGCAGGGAATATCTTTCCATTTTATGAAATCTTCTAGGATCTCTATTTTTAGAGTACTATAGTTTTCATTGAAAAGGTCTTTCACTTCCTTAGGTTGATTCCTAAGTATTTCATTTTCTTCGGTGCTATCATAAAAGGTACTGTTTCTACAATTTCTCTCTCAGTGTGTTTGTTATCTATGTAGAGGAATGCTATTGACTTTTGTGTGTTGACTTTGTTGAATTTGTGTATTAATTCCAGTAGCTTCTTGGTGGAATTCTTTGGGTCTTCGAAGTAGATTATCATGTCATCTGCAAATAGTGATAGTTTTACTTCTTCTTCATCTATTCTTATTGCTTTTACTTCTCTTTCTTGTCTAATGGCTATAGCTAATGATTCCAGAACTATATTGAATAGGAGTGGTGACAGAGGACATCCTTGTCTTGTGCCAGATTTGAGACTAAAAGACTTCAGTTTCTCCTCATTTAGAATTATGTTAGCTGTTGGATTCATGCAGATGGCTTTTATCAGGTTGAGGTAGAGGCTCTCTATTCCAATTTTCTGTAGTACTTTGAACATGAATAAGTGTTCGACTTTGTCAAAAGCCTTTTCTGCATCAATTCAGATGATCATATGATTCTTGGCTTTGGCTCTATTGATATAATGTATTGCATTTATAGATTTGCATATATTGAACCATTCTTGCATCCCAGAGATGAATCCTACCTGGTCATGGTATATAATCTTCTTAATGATTCGCTGTATTCTAGTGGTGAGGATTTTATTGACGATTTTCGCATCTATGTTCATCAGAGAAATTGGCCTGAAATTTTCTTTTTTAGTTGCATCTCTGTCTGATTTTGGTATCAGTGCAATACTTGCCTCTAGGAATGATTTTGGGAGGATTGCTTCCTTTTCAATTTCATTGAAGAGCTTGAGGAGTGTTGGTATGTAATTGTTAATGTTCTAAAGCAAGAAAATATGTTTGTCCCGGCTTAAACAGAGAAAATATATTCACCTTTTCTCCACCTTTTTGATCTGTTCAAGATTAAATAGAGATTGCTCAAGCAAACTCATGAGAGAAGCTTTTTAACAAGTCTATTCACCCAAATGTTAATCTTTTCCTGAGACAACCTCTAAAACAACCAAAAGTTAATGTGTCAATTTCCTTGGCATTCCTTATCCAGTTAAGTCTATGTATACCCAGGGGGTATTTTTCATGCTAACTCTCCCCTCTCGACTCTGGAGGAAATGAAAACAGTGCTTGGTCTTCATAGATTATCTAGACATAACATGTACTTAAACAAAGTCCTTTATACACAAAATTATTCTATGATTCTATGTGTGGTGAATCTAGGCACAGACAGAAGAGCATCGTAAATATATCATTCATTTTAAGTAGCTGGTGGTTTAACTTCTGGTGCTTCTTTAGTTGAGAAAAAGTATAGTCAGAAAGCACTAACAAAAAAAATCTACCTTAAGAGTTAACTGAAATGTCAATGTAGACTTAAAAACAAAATCGAGATTATTTGTGGTTTGAATGAGTGTTATGAATCAAGTGAGCCTGGAGGAAAAGAGAAGGCTGTTCAAGGCAATATTCTGGAGAAACTTCTAGTAAAACATAAAACCAACTTCAAAGCATTTATTACTATGTTTTCAGAAGCTGTCAAGTATCTCAGAAGAAAATTTTAAAGATTTATGGTGCTAGTGGAGAAAAATTTTGCTCTATAGAAGCAAATAAAAGGATTTTTTCTCTTCTGATCTTTAAACATGTTGGTGACCAGAAGGTAGGCTCTAAGATAGATTTATTTCAAAACAAGATATTGGCAAGTGTACTATACCTACATGAGCCAGAACTTTTCCCATATTGGCCTGTCCAGCATCTGAACCTGGTAAAGGTTCACTACCTGCCCTAGTTCCCATAGCTGGTTAGGGGGACAGCCACTTGGACACTTGGAATATAGAAATCCACACACACACACACACACACACACACACACACACACACACACACATGTGATATGATTTTAGCATCAATAAAGTTACTATTTATTTTACCACTTGGATATGAACACACTTTTCCTAATAAATTATATGATAGTAGTTGCTGTACATATTACAAAAATAAGTGTCTTACATATACATAAATCTTGCAACATTGTCTATTTTGGTTTATTTTGTTTGGCGAAGGCATAAAATGCCTCCGGTGTACTAGGCATTGTGCTTACGACTTTATAAATGTTCGCTCACTAAATCTTCAAAGTATTTGTTACTCTGGCCATTTAAAGAATAACAAAACAAGACATGGGACAGGAAGTAAATTTCTCAAGGTCATGCAGTCATTGAGAGCCAGAGACGTTGCCACATGTTCCATGGTCTGACTCAAAGCCTCCACTGACTCAACCCAAGGGCAGAATAGCTAAGGTAAGACAGCTAGTGAATGTGGAAAACTTTAGGAGAACAAATATTCATTTTAGTGTACATTATTTTAAGAAAATATACTATCTAGATAGTTTCTTAGAATCTTAAGTTTTCAAATGTATAAATGACAGAAAAAATGAAATTGTCTCAAATTATAAAATAAGAACAATAATAATAAAGCTTGAGAATGTAGCTCAGTGGTAAAGCACACCTGGATTCAAAACTCAAAATTACATCCATGTGAAAACACACACACAAACACAAACATACATACACACACACACACACACACACACATATATATATTGTCTTCAACTTGCATATGTGCAGTTATTGAACCTCAGACTCAATACTAAACACACTGGAGGCAAGAAGAAATTCTATGTTTCGGTAGAGTTGCTACAGTAATTGGAAAATTTTAAAAATTATGTCTTAAGATTACAAATATGAGAAGAAAAACAGGGAGCTATGTTGATAGCTCAGTAGAATAAGTACTTGTCTGGAAAATTCAAGGGCCTGAGTTTAAACTTTGGTCCTGAAAAAAAAAAAAAAGAAAGAAAAGCAACATTGCATTCATTTTTGCTATTCCACTATTTTAATAGTCAGCGTATGGTACCAAAAAATTAAGTTAAGTTTTTAAATTAACGTTATTCAAATACTATAGAAGAATAAATCATGTATTTGTGCTAATCAGTCTTAGTAAAATAATTTATTGCTCCTCTGCTTAAAAGAAACATTATACTCTAGATACAGAATTAATGTTTTGTAAAATACAAACAATTGATTTTGGAAAAATAATTGTTAGTCAGGTATTTCTCGATGCTATTTGACACATTTCAGATTGTTGGATATAAAAGAAAGTACAGTTTATTTTCACATAAGTAAACAAAAATAGAAAGCACTTTCTTTTCCTATATAGAGCATAATATATTTTAGCCGTAATGGAATCATATTTATCATAATAATAAAATAATTTTGCTTCTAACAGCTTTGAAAAATAGAAATAAATGTCCGAAGGGCAACTGAATATTACTATAATTTAAATGTCCTTATGTATTTGCTGTTTCATCAGAAACACTGAATATTATCAGCTTATCTGGCAATGTATGGGTCTGCCTATCAGACAGAAAATAATCAAGATGGATTCTACTGTGATAGTTTTCAAATTTGCTTATATGAAAAAGTACAATTTGAAAATGTTACTTTCTCCCTGGAAAACTAGTCACATATGTTCATATATAACAAAATATACAAATCTATAGGCATTTTAGAGAACCATTCTTCTTCGTATAAGAAATGGACAACCGAGAACCAGAGAGCAAGAGTAAGATTACATGCTGTACCCCAAGGTTACTGATGATGGCGACCCTAAAATGTTTAAGGTCTTCAATTAAAAGAGAACACAGTTAAAATAATCCAATGGGATATAATGATGACTGTGTAATTTTTGTAGTCCCACAACATTGGAATAAAATAGATACTAAATGATACCTGACAAAATGAGCTAATCCAGTGGCTAAGAAAAATTATTCTGTTTTCGCAGCACAACTGTATTCCACATGCACCGTACCAGGAAGACAACACAATTGCATTTCTCCAGCCTTGCTTACTGGCAAAGCCCAACTTCATTCAAGCCTGGAGCAACAGAGAGCCCAGAGATGATAGACCAGACTCACAGGGGCTGCAAGCTAAGAATGGTGATCAGATTCACTTCTGTCTACTTTGGATGGAAAGAGGGATACAAAACCATCTAGAGTAGGCAAGGGGACAGAAGCAGAAGTCTGTCTCTTGTGGGGCTTTTGAAAGTGATTTCTTCACCTATAGAAGAACTCATTATAGGCAGCCAACATTTATTCCATGTTTCAAAGACTGACAACAATTGAGGGTCAAACCAGAGGACACAATTCAGGATTATAAAGATAACAAAAAGGAAAGACTGGCCAGCCTCTCTACTCAGGTGACAGTGTTGTGTCTCTAAGAAGTCTCTGAGTCATCTGCCTTTAGGCTTTAGGTGGATTATAACAATTGTTTCAGCCATTCTTTATAGCTCTTTAGATCATATAATCCAAAATCTTAACTGATGCAGGGGCCAAGAGAGGACTTTGTAACCAAGTTTCATGAAATGGCTTTCAATAGCAAAATGAAAATAAAAAATATTGGATATTCAAAGTGTTACTGACTGTATCCAAAGTCTTTTTGTTGTAAAATACCCTGATAGAGTTATTGGTTTCATCTATTTTGTGCTTCTTCAAATTCCAAAGCTCTTCATTCCCAATATGATCAATTACATAAGGAGATAACTGAAATTATGACCCAAGGAATAAATACTAAGTTACTCCAAAAATAAGAGGTAGAGCAGGCTAAATAGCTCAGCAGATTAAAGTACCTGTAAGCAGGCACAGTGACTGTGGGTTTGATCCACGGGGCGTGCTGAGATGGCAATTGATGCTGAGAATTATGGAGCGTGCCTATAATCCCAGCTCTTGGGAGGTGTAAACAGATGGATCACTACAGTCCAATCTAGTAATGAGACCCTGAATATCCTATAGACGATTACCTGAAGTACTACAAAAGAGAGACAGACAGAGGACATAGAGAGAGACAGAGAGAGAGAGAGAGAGAGAGAGAGAGAGAGAGAGAGAGAGAGAGAGAGAGAGAGAAATGCATAACAGGTTGGCCAGTACCAAAAAATACAAAATAATCTTCATTCATCCTTTCATCATTTTTATTTGATAAAAAGTTTAAATGTTGAAAGAAGGGGCTGGAGAGACAGCTTAGTAGAAAAAGCACCTGCCTGGCAAGTGCAGGGTCCTTAGTTCAATCCCTGGTACCATTTAAAAAAAAAGGGGGGGAAAAGGAAAGAAAAAGAAAAATAGCAAAGAATGAAGAATTCCATGGGTTCACAAAAAAACAATGAAAGAAAATTAAAATCTTATAAGTAGATCTGTAAAATTTCATAAAGATGAAAAGAAAGTAGGAAATAGAAATCCAAGAATTTGAAGAACTTCAGTGAACCCAGCTTAAGCACTCATAGTTAACAATTTTATAATAAATATTGCCATTAATGGGAAGCGAAATATTGCCAAAGTACATTTACATAATAACCTTATCAAATACTTCAGAGAAAAACATTTAAATATGACATTTTTGAGATGCCATTACTTAAGGTGGAAAAAGATCCTTGAAACAATATACAATTCCAAAAACTAGACACAGCGTTGCATATCTATAATCCCATCATCTGCGAGCCTGAACCAAGATCATAACTTTTAGCCCACGCTGGACAACACAGTTATTTAGTTAAAATAAAAAATAGGGTTGGGGACATAATTTAGTTTCATGGTCCTAGGTTAAAGCCCCAGTACAAAAACAAAGTAAAATTTTGTCAAATCCCATTTTCATTTGAGTTATTCTAATCCAAATTGATACATCAAGCAAATTAATTCATGGTGATCAAAAATTGATGAAACTATCATTTAAAAATTATTTTAAAAATTTGAATTCAAAAGAAAATCAAAATTTAAATTAAAATTATTTACAAATTTAGTAGTAATAATATTAGATCAATATGAAACATAATTGAACACTATAGCAATGTATTCTAGCATTTCTACATGTAGCAAATATATTCTAGACCTTCAAACCCCAAAAATTATAACTAAAGTTGATAGAAGCATTGATTAGAATATATTATTTTTTTGCTGGACCAGGGTTCAAACTCATGACCTTGCACTTGCCGGCAGACATTTGTGCCTCAGTGGTATCTCCCCAGCCTAGAATATTTTTACACTATATTTTTTATCACATCACAGTGGCTAAAATCAGATGCCTTCAAAGATAGAAACTAACTCATTTCAATACATAAAAATTGTTTTATCTATAATGAACAGAGAACAATGTAATGAATTGGGAGATATATTTGCAATACATAAAGTAGAAAATGTTAATTTACTCATGTAATCAGCCTCATACATTAGAATACACAAAAGTATAAAACAGTGGGAGCCAACTGAACACAATATGAAGCACTTTTCATAGAAAATGTGAAAGTTTTCAGACACCAGAAAGTATACTTATTTTCTTTCCACTCTCTAAATTTAATCTTTTTTATTTTTTATTTATTTATCTATTTTATTATGACTAGGTCAGCCTGCCCTGGAGGCAGGACTGGTATAGCATGTGGCACCAGGCATCAAACCAAGGTCTCGACAGTTGCCCAATCTTGCCTAAGCAGGCGCTTTAGATCTCTGAGCCATCTCACAAGCTCTCTAAAGTTAATTTTAAATAATTTTTTTAATATTGAAGTATTTTAATCCTCAAATGATTTAAGTATTGCAAGTATACTAGTGAGCGAGATTTAACAATAGCATGTTTTGGTTTTGGTTTTGGTTTTTTGAGGCAGAGTCTCACCCTGTGGCCCAGGCTGCACTTGAACGTCCAGCTGTCCTTCATCTCAGTCTCCCACATGAACAATATTTTTCGAATACATTATCAAGTAATCAAATGAGAAGTAACTTTAGAAAATTGGAAAAATGTGGCAATATGAATTGAATGCTTACTTTTACTAAATGTTTGTGTGTGTGTGTGTGTGTGTGTGTGTGGTACCAGGCATTGAACTCAGGACCCCTGCTTGCCCCGCAGGCACTTTTTCTACTGCACTATCTCTCTGGCCCTAAATATATGCTTTTAAAATGAAATATATATATATATATATATATATATATATATATATATATATATATATATGAATTAATGCTTATATGTAAGACTCATTTGTTTTATGATATTTTATGAGCAGAATATATTTATTAGGCGAAACAAAGCTCCTGTCTGAGAGAGAGACAGGAGTGGGGGGCTGAGTAGATGGTCTCCAGGAAGCTGTTTCTTCCAGGGACTTTCATGAACGAAAGCCCTGTGGTGAGGCAGGTCTAAGGTGATGGAGAAGACATGGGAACTTGCTTAGGTGGGCATGAGGTGACACAAAACTATGGTCAACCAGTAAGATTCCAAGCACCATTGCTCAGGTAAAATTGATTAAATCCAGTACCAAATAGGGAAGCAAGTCACATAGCAAGTGGGCAAGAATATCGAACAAGGTCTCTTCCTGTTGGGCTTGGGCTAGTGACTGACACTTATTTAGTGAATAAGTCCCTGATGCCCAACTTAGGGAAGTATGTGACTGCATTTGTTCATCCTTACCTTGAGATCTGACCCATGGAGGAGGAGTGTCTGTCCATAGTTATAAAGTCACCTTGTCTTCGATGTCGTTGAGGGCCTGGCCCTGTCTGACTGCCTATAATATTCCTATCTAATTTAGCTACCTACAACATTCCCCACCTCATACAGCCCAGGTGCACTGATTCTTCTCGGGGGTTCCTGACTCATTACAAGGGAAACTATCTTCACGTTCCCTGGGCATAGTGGATTGCCCTCAAGATGTTTCCTCTATCTATCTGTCTAATCCTATGTCAGAAAAGGTTGTCCTCACATTCCTTGATCAGGGATGCCTGGAAGAAGCCTTAAAACCAAGAAGTTATATCTTGTCCAGTGGGCCTCAGGTATCTGACACAAGCTGCATAAGTATTTTATGATTTTAATAAAATCACTGATAAAGAATCTTACTATGTATCAGTAAATACTTCTCTATAGCTTTCATAATAGGAGAACTATAAAAATGTTATACGCAAGCTGAGATTATAGCTCAGTGGCATTGCAATTCCTGATAAGCACAAAGTCCTGAGTTTAATTCCCTGTGCAACACCCCCCAAGAAAGGATAATGAGATAATGAAATAAAATAATAATTTCTAAAACCGTGTTATGAACAGTATAACTAAATTATTTATTTGAAAATAGTAATATATTTAATGAGACAAAGTTTATTTTTAGTTTCACTACATCCTCATAAGAAATACCTTCATATTTTATCAATGCCTCAAGCTATTTGTTATTTTTTTATTTATTGGAGAAACAATCAGATATCTTTCTGATTTATCAACCTTGCAAAAATACTTTCTCATTTATTTTTAGGCTATACACTTTTAAGTATTTAATATTTAATATTTGCATTTCATTGTATCAAGAAAATACCTTCATATATCTTAAACATGTCAGTTTAGGTAAGTTATGTGTGGTACATGAAAACAGGAACTCCTAATCAATGTGGATTAAATCCTCTATCATTCACTACTTAGTTGAATCAAAACTCATTTCATGGTTCATCTTTGATACTTTGAAGGTGCTGGTTACTTAAATTAATTTAATTTATTCTTATTGAACAATTTTAAATGCTTTATTGATACTAGCTTCCCTGATTTCATGGAAGTCACCTTGGTGTAGGGGTTTAGGATGGTAGACTTGGGAGACCACATCTGGCAAATAAATGGAAGGAATCAATAGCCCACACTCAGAATGAATCTTTGAGGAATATTGGAGATTGAGAGGGAAGTAATGAGTTGAAAACAAATATAGGAAAGGTAATGTGTAGGAAGCTCACATTACCATAAATCTAGAGCCCCAGAAGCTAGGTATTTTAAAGAGATTTCCTTGTCCTTCTCAAACATGACTTTGCCTTTCTCCTTCTGTACATTTAACTGTTTAATCATGAGCTTAGGAACTGTAATATTTTTTCACTTGAAATTATTGGTTGAGTTTTATTCATTATCCACAGCTGAAATTGCCTTACAACTGCTTTAAGAAAAGATGCATGGGCTGGCTAAACAGCTCAACAGATTGAAGTGCCTGCAATTGGATGCAGCAGCCTGGGTTCAATCCTCAGGGCTTCCTTGCCAGATCCACCCCCAGGGCATGCTGAGAAGGTGACTGAGACCGGGCATGGTGGCACCTGCCTGTACTTTCAGCACTTGGAAGGCTTGAAACAGGCAGATTACTAGTCTGATCTAGTAGTGAGACCCTGAATACACTGTAGACCCTTCCCCCCAAAAATACAGAAAAATACGCAAGAGATTCATGATTTCTCCAGTCACAGCAAGCATTTATCAATGGCTTCACCTCCTCTTAATATTTTGTAATAATCTGATAAAGATAACCAATCTGAGTAAAATACTCACAGTGTAATTACCCACAGCTAGAAAGCTATCCACTGTGTTTATAACACAGACTAGGAATATTTTGTATTGGAGAGATTAAAAATTTGGGCTTTAAGATTTCAATGATCAACTTGCAAATATACAGGCCTTTAAATTAAGAAAATACAAATCCTTACTATATATTTGCAGCATGTTGGTGTCTCCACATTCCTGGCTTTTATCCTTTCTTTCTCTGCTGAGCTTTTTACTGATGGTGCAAACAGTAACTGCTACAAAAATATTTTTGAGAGGGATTTATTCCCAAAAGACATAATAATTAATGTAAATATCAACTAAATTTATCCAGCAGGCAATTAAATTATGATCACATACTTTTTAATAGTGGTTTCCAACTGATACCATTACAAAATGGTAAAACTACTGACTTTTCTTATGGTAAGAAAGGTGGTAACGCTGTCAAACATAAACACTTACAGGACATGCAGGATTAGGAGGAAGATTTATTGGGTACATGGGCAGTGATTTGAATTATTTCCAAAATATGGGTCCCTAATCTCTCATGGCCAAGGCTCATATGGAATAAAGAGAGTGGGACGTATGGACAGAACGACTCATCAGCTGGGGATTGCTTTATGCAGTGTACATCATAATGACCGGCTCTGCATCACTGTAGCCAACATTTCTAAGAGACAGAAGATGCAACTGGAATTGGAACAGGGATTATTGCCTGGAAAACTAGGAAACTAAAATATACTGGTGAGGAGTGGCATTTTCTATTACAGTAATAGTACCATTGTAGCTCCTCAAATGATTGCAAATATCACTTTTTAACTTTAGACAGGAGTAATGCTTTTTTTTTTTTTAATTTTATAGGCACAAAGTCAGAATGGAGTCATTGTGTATTTCATGCCTCAAAATTTCACTCCTAGACAACATTATTGATCCCACAATTATTCTTTGCTTTTCATGAAGGAGATACAATGATTACACTTTTGTTCCTATTCTTTCAAAACTTTTTATCTATAAATTGCTGCATTAAATGCTATTGTGTGTGTAAGTCAAAGTCTACATTTCAAGAAGTGCCTTACAAAAGTCTAAAATGCTTAAACCTCAAAGTCAGAATCATCTATTCTCTTTTTTTATCTCTGTCCCAAAAATATTCCCTTAGGTGAATTTTTCCAATGTAATCACACATTGTATTTAGTGATATCTACAATATTTTCTGAATTCTGACTTTTCTTTCTTCAAAACTCTTTATAAACACAATAAACGCCTTCCATAATCTGCTTTCTACCCATACTACATTCACTGTTTTCAATACTTTGTCTGTTACCTACCAAAGCTACTATTGCTTTTCATTTCATAGAATTTGTCTATGTTAAGTGACAAATAGAATTTACGTATATTTAATATATCAGTATGATGCCTTGAAGGATGTGTACATTGTGGAAAGCTTCAGTTAAGCTAGTTTATGTGTATTATTTTATATGATTGTTTTTGTGATTTGAGTACTTAAAATCTACTTCAGCAATTTTCATGATAACACTGTTACTAACTGTAGTTTGGATACTGTACAGCAACTACCTGGAACTTCTTTCTACTGACTGAAGTTTTCTAGCTTTTCACTAACACGTCCTCAGTAATCACACACTCCCAGTCTCTTCAAACTCATTCTATCCTCCACTTCTGAGAACTCATCTTTTAACTTCCATATGTAAGTGAGATCACATGATGCTTATCACTCTGTGACTAACTTATCTCATAGGGTAATGTCCTTAAAGTCCATAAACATCATCACAAACAACACGGTTTTCTTTTTTTTTTCCTAGGCTTAACACTATATCACTGCATGTTAGTATGATTTTTATAAGGCAAATTATAGATTCACTTTACCAATTTCTCAATGACATATTTCACATAGATAGAAGTAAAACAAATTTATGTATGAATTCACACACAAAAAAATCCATCATAAGAAGTTCTGAGCAAAAAAGGGAACAAGTAAAAAAGAGAAGGGCATCAAACTGTCTAGTTTCAAAATATACTGAAAAATTATACTAACGAGAAAGCATGCCAATGACATAAAAAATCAGACCAAAAAAAATCAGTGAAACAAAATACAGAGCTTAGCAGTCAAAAAGCCTGACATCAATTAATGAAAACATAAATCTGAGCTCTCTCGGGCTGCTTTATTCATAACAAGCAAGTTGTGAAAAATAAGTTCACCAGCAAATGAAAAGATAAAATCAAAGCCAATGATGCTCCTACTTCTCACTGCTTTCCCAAACTCTATACCAATTTCCATTCTCCCCAGGATGTGCAGTTTACCTTTATCTCCCTACGCTCTCTAGCACTTATCTTTTGTCTTTTGGTAGCAGCCCAACAGGCAAGAGCTAATGTCTCACTGTGGCCTTACTATACATTTCTCTTATGACAAGTGCTTTTAGCATTCGTTAGTGTACCACATGCTCTTTGTATAACTTCAGACATGAAAGAGGGACATCTTTGATCGGTGTCTATTCATTGATCCTTTGCCACTTTTGTCAGGTTATGTGCTATGGAGCTGTTTGAACTCCTTATATATCTTGCAAATATTTTCTTGAAATTCTTAGGTTATCTTTTGACAGCGTCATTTCTTTAAATGCTTTTAATTTTGATGTAATTCTACTTGTCAGTTACTACTATTGTTGCCTGAATTTGTCAGCTGATACCCAGTAATTATTGCCCAAACCAATATCATAGCGCTTTCCCTGCTATATTCCTCAACAATCTACTGTTCCCAAGCTTCACGTAAGTTTTTCATCTACTTGGAATGGTTCTTTAATATGATGTGAGACAAGGGTCAAATTTATTCTTCTATACACATATACATATTCATCTGTCCTAATGACACTTACTGAAGAGAACATCCTTTTCTATCTTTCATGCTCAGTATGTTTGCTAAAATTCAACCAATTCTAAGCACATGTTTTCTGACATCGGAGTTCTGCATTTGTTTTCTTGGTTTCTGTCTGCTATGGCATTGCCAAGGCTGTTCATGGCACACTGCTTCAACGAACACAGCTATCTTTGTTTTTGTTTCATCTTCACTTTATCTGTAGTATTCAACATATAGGTCTCCCATCTATTTTTTGTGTCAAAGTTAAGTATATTTTTAGTAGTACATTGGGATATTTTCTGACACTTTTGCAAGTTATTGTTAGTTTATGGAATAACTACTGATTTTTTTGTTTTTGTTTTTGTTTTTCTCTTTTTTTAAGAACTGCAGATTGAACTCAGGTCCTTGTGTTTGGCAGGCAAGCACTTATTCTACTGAGTTATCTCCCCAGGCGCATAACTACTGATTTTTGCACATTAATTTAAGTCTTGCCACATTATTGAATTCATTTATCTGTTACAATAGGCATTTGGGGAGGTCAGGGATTCTGTAAGGTTTTCTACATATAAAATCACAATTTCTATAAACAAAAAAATTTCTTTTCTAGTTTGGACACCTTTTACTCTTATTCCTTGTCTAATTATGCTGGCTAGGACTTTGTGTGTTCTACTCAATAAATACAGCCAAGTCCTCACTCTAATAAGTTATATTATTTCTATGTCTAATTTTTCCAGAGCTGTTAGCATTAAAAGATGTAGAATTTCACCAAACATGTCTTCTGTATCTACTTCCTACACTTTCCATTAAATTAGATTATTAAAATTTTTCTGGTGAATACACAGTAAATAAAATATAGTATTCATAGAGTTCTTATTTTGGTAATTACATGAGTCCTCTTTAAACACCAGAGCAGCTCTATGCATAGGATAGTATCAGTAATATTATTAATATGCTATCTCCAAAATGATGTAAAGATCTCCAATGGCATAATCAGTTAGCACATGGTACACATAGCCAAAATAATGCAAAAGAACTGTTAAATTCTAAGGAATATATCCAGGCTCAACTACCTAGTATGTAACCAAGCCAGAACTCAATAATATGTTCCAAAATTTCATCCTTAGGTATATTTTCAAGAAAAATTAAAATGTTTACTACAAAAGTTTTACACATGAATATGTTTCTTTGAAAACAGATGTCCATCAATGCTACTTTCTCTTAGTTCATTGACAAGGAAGATTTGTACTAGTAGCGTTTAGAAAATATATCATGGCTGCATCTTGTGCTCTAAACAACTACTATGAAGACAATATGCACTGTATTAAATATTATAACTGTCCTAATCTATTTTGAAACTGCTTCATTGTTCTTTCTCATTAAAACTAATAAAATAAAAAAAATGTTTAAATATCAAAGTATTACATATTACTTGGAAGAAGTATAAAAATACAATAATTATGTTTTCTTTAATGTTGCTTCATATATTTTACTACATTTATCATTAATACTTTAGTTTCTGAAAATTACCAGATGCTTAAAACATTAAAGTCTGTCCAATATTTATTCTGCAAATTGGCCATGCATGAATTCCAATTTTTGGTACTTTTCTGTGCTATTGCCTGATTTGTTAAAATATATACTACAATTATACTTCTAATTTGGAAATATTCTGTCAATATAATATTCAGTGTTCTCTTCACATTAAAATTTCCTGATGGCTTTTAAAAATTTTAAGAAGAGAGTAAATGTGATATCTTTGGCCATAAAAAAGGAATAACAGATAAATATGTTATATTGATACAACTAGCTATCTTTTAGCAATTAAACATAGCATCTAATAATATATTCAATATTACAAAGAATAATATTGAAAATAAAAGAAAAACACAATAATACATATGTAGGACTCCATCTGGATGAAAATTCTGAATATACAAAATGCTATCAGACATCATATCAGACAAAGCTTCTATAGTAGGCAAGGGGGTGAAGGCTTACACCTTTCCCAAAGTGAGAAGGTGAAATTCTCATCTCCAAGGAGGTTCAGGACCATAGAGAGTAATTAAGGCATAATCTCATAAGCTTCATAATTAGGATTAGTTATTTAATACTTAAAATATAGTCAGGAAAGCTAATTTATGTTGCTCACCATGTGAGCATGTGGGAAGAAGCCCCAGCTTTGAGCTAGAAAAAAAGCCCTCCTCTGATATAAAATGCTCCACTGTTTTTATCTTAGATTTTTCATACTCCAGAATCCTGAGAAAGGGCCCGGCAGGATGGCTCAGTGGTCTAAAGCGCCTGCTTAGGAAAGCTTAGGCGGCTGCAGGGACTGCGGTTTGATCCCGGGCACCACATGCTGCGCCAGCCCTGCCCTGAGTCAGCCATAAAAATAAATAAACAAACAAATCCTGAGAAAGTAATTTCTGTTGTTGGTAAGTGACTTAGTTTCTGATACTTTTATAATAGCAACCCAAACAGACTACAAAAGAAGAGACAAGAAAGTGATTAGGGAATTTTCTGTTACGAAGAACTAATTGATGCATGTATTAAAGATCTAAGCACTTCATCAAATTTTCACTTTGCCCTTATTTTTAGATATGAGCATGCAATATATTCACAAGTACATGTCATATGACAGTAACCAAGAAAATCCCAGCTTTCCACAATGGCATACTTCGGCCATATGCTAAGAAGTAATTTCCCAAACTAGATTTGTATTTATTTCTTTAAAAACGTAAGAAAAAAATGAAAGTTGAACTTATATATAAATAATACAAGGCTCTGGTAAGCTGTTTGAATTGCAAAATTTAGGCAAAAAAGCCATAGTATTGCTTCATTTTTCGTACTTTATTTGTTTTATCTGACCTTAAAATTAAGAGTTAGGATAAAAAGAGTTAAACTTTATAAAGGCATACAAATAATACACCTTTCACTTCACTAGTTGAAGAAAGCTATAAACACACACACACACACACACACACACACACACACACACACGAACACAATCACAATCACACAGCAATATTAGAATTGTAAACATAGTTTTATGTATTAAATGTGTATATATAATCTTAACATTTCTTCCTTAATTATATAAAATAAGGAACCCGTGAGACATCTCAGCAGCCTAAAGCGCCTGCTTAGGCAATCTTAGGCAACCACAGGGACTGCAATCGATCCCTGGCAGGCTGAGCAGGCCATAATACATACATATACACATATATATTGTAATATATGTATTACATTATTATATATATTATATATAATAAATTTAGGCTTAATCTTAAATTTTAATTACATTTAACATTTAATTATATGAAAGCTTTAGGATTATATAGCCAATAACAAATTTATGATCTCTTAGGTTTTAAATCAATATTTCATAAAACTTTATAACAAGTAAACCAATACAAATTCTTTACTGCTTAATTTAGTCAATCTTCATTAAATCTCTTTTCAAGTCAGTTATAAATCATACAAGTTTATTTTTATAGCATTCTCAATATTACTATGCAAATTCTAGAAAAATTATAAATGTTCGGTAGAAATTTTTAGAAAAGGTCGCTAAAATTCTAAAACACATCATGAAGACTTAATGACGTGTATCCATTTTGTTGGTTTGACACTACATTAGAGATGTTTATTGAGCTCTAGCCTTCTTGGACTTTTGTGTGCCACTCCTAACATCTTCAACATACACCATTTCAGTAACTTCCTTTGGTTTTTGTCTCCAGCCTCTGGCTACCAATGAAATGTAACTTTTAAAATATATATGTTTTATTTCATGTTTTTCCAGAAAAAACCTTCAGTGATTTTCTGTAGCCTATAGAATAGTTAAAATACTAAAACAGCTTATTAAGTGTAATCTTTAAAATTTAGAGGTAAATCAACTTCTCCAGGCCTTCTTTTTTTAGCTTTAGTTCTGAAGGTTTTCATTGAAAAAGATGACATATTTTATAAAAATTGTCTATTAACAAATAATATCCCACTTGAAGTTAAATCATATATAAAATGCTAGGTTAGATCAAAGGATTTGATTCAGTAGGACCAATTGATAGAGTTACACTTATACTCAGTTTTCAGCATAAACGTGACGCCATTTTGCTGCATTTTTAGGATTCAATAACAATCTGAGTGACATAAAGAGGAAAACATGAATATATCTCATGGAATTTGAATGGCTAGGGAGATCTATGTGTTTACAAGAAACAGAGAAGAGATTAAAAAGGCAAGCAATGTACAGGAGATTAAAAGAGGGCTGGACTTTACATATAAATTTTAAACATCAATATGTATCTTCAAACACATATGAAAAAGTCAAATGTTTAACATGTTAACAAGAGAATGTTTTCATCAGAAAAATCAATGTGAACTATATATTAAAAGATAGAAACCATTAGGAAGGCATGAGAGTAATAAAAATTCAAGCATAAATTTTGAGTGCAATAAATATAGAATATGGTTTGACCACCTACCTTCTCCATTTTATGGCCTAACGACAGGCCCAGTCTGGTTGTACTGCAAAGTGTCAATATGTCTCTGATTCTGTAATCAACACCATGAGGCTCACAAACTCTGTATTCATTTTGCAAACTGTTAAAACTTAGTAAATACTCATTATTTCAAACTGTCAGACTTTACATGCCTACATCATGATTTCAAATTTTCATCCCCAATTCTAATTGCACCCCAGTATTCCATAGACAGTATGTCTATGTTACATTCACCAATGTGCCATGTCCAAAGTTCTAAAAATGTTTGTTGAATGCTTAGATATTTCTTGTCCAATCAATTAAATTCTATAGAAAAATGCATACAAAGGGGAACAAAGCATATACACAAGATAGTTAAGATAGTTATATGGCTCGTATCTTTTAGTAGATTGGGCAAAAGGATCTGTGCCAATATTGTTTGGACAATATTTCCTCCCTATATATATTATACTCTGAACAACTACTGTCAATATAGTGATACATACTGTATTATTGTTGTTCTCCTACAAGACTGTTTTTCAATTTCTTTCATTGCGATTTTAATTTTTTGTCTTTAAAAGAAAAAATAAGCCCCAAACCCATCAAATTCTGTACATCTACACTTTAAAAGTAACAGCATTAAGGAAATGGCCCTGTGCATGGAGACCTCCCCTGACCCTCTTCACATTCGCCCTTAACCAGTAAGCTTATCCAAACTTACACCAGCTGTAGGGCTCACTTTGATAGCACACATGTGCACAGCTGCAAAAATGATTGTTTCCACATACATCATGTTTCACTATTATTTTTTAGAAAGGAGATGAATATTTAAAATACGACATTGTCCTTCGTCATACTCAAAAATATAATACAAGGGACTAAAATGATTTTTTTAAATAGTGACAATATTTTTCCTAGAAATAGTGAAACTAGCCGGGCGTGGTGGCACACGCCTGTAATCCCAGCCCTCGGGAGGCTGAGGCAGGAGGATTGGTGCGAGTTCGATACCAGCCTGAGCTACAAAAGTGAGCTCAAGGCCAGCCTCAACTGCATAGCGAGACCCTGTCTCAAAAAGACAAAAAAAAAAAAAAAAAAAAAAAAAAAAAAAAAAAAAAAAAAAAAAAAAAAAAAAAAAAAAAAAAAAAAAAAAAGAAATAGTGAAACTGTAGTGGAATAGAAAATATTGTTCTAAAAATCTTAATGCCCTATGTTGAATATCAAATGTATCCTAATTGTAGTATTTAATTTGTAATTTAAAAGTTAGCTGGGCTAATTAACTGGTCCTAATGTCACATGGTGCACGCCTGTAATCCTGGCACTTGGGAGGCTGACGCAAGAGGATGGCATGAGTTTGAGATTAGCCTGAGTTACAAAAATGAGCTCAAGGTCAGCATAGTGAGACCCTGTCTCAAAAAGACACACACACAAAAAAAGTTAATTATACCTTCTTTGGATTAAGAGTAAACTTTTATTAAAAATTCATCCCTATATATAGCAATATGATAGATATGCAAGGGGTCATTAGTTTTTACATAAACATATAAATTTGTTCAAAATGTCAAAGGACTTAGGACATCAAATTTCATGCAAACAATAGTAACTAAAAGACACTACAGTGTAAAATACTTCCGTTTTTCCCCATTTAGAATTATTAGCCGTTGTACTATCATAAATGGCTTTTGTCAAATTGAGGTAGAGACCATCTATTGCAATTTTCTGTAGTACTTTGAATATGAATGAGTGTTGAACTTTGTCAAAAGCCTGTTCTCCGTCAATTGAAATGATCATGAGCTTTTTAGACTTGGATGTACTGATATAGTGTATTACATTTATAGATTTGAGTATGTTGAACCATCCTTGTATTTCTGGGTTCAATTCTACCTGGTTGTGATGTATAATCTTCTTAATGATTTTCTGTATTCTATTTGCAAAGATTTTATTGAGAATTTTGGAATCTATGTTCATGAGAAAGATTGGCTTATGGTTCTCTTATTTAGTGGCATCTTTCTCTGGTTTGGTATCAGTATAGTACTTGCCTCCAGGAATGATTTTTGGAGAGATTCTTCCTGTTCAATTTCACTGAAGTGTTTGAATAGTATTGGGATTATATCTTCTGTAAATTTCTTGCAGATTTCAGCAGTGAATCCATCAGGACCTTGACTTTTGTTTGTCAGGAAGTATTTTTATTATATTTTGTATCTCATTGACTGTTACTGATTTATTGAGACTAATATCTTTTTTTTTTTTTTTCTGGAACTGGGGATTGAACTCAGGACCTTGCACTTGCCAGGCAGGCACTTGTGCCCCTGAACTATCTTCCTGGTGCCTCTTACATCTTCTTGATTCAGTTTTGGTAAGTTGTACCTTTCTAGTAATCTGTCCATCTCATCTGTGTCTTCAATTCTGTGAGAGTAAATATTATCAAAGTAACTATTAATGATCTTCTGATTCTCCACTGTGTCTGTGGTAATTTCACCCTTTTCATTCCTTATTGCTTGAATTTGAGGGTTTTTTTTTTTTTACTTTCCTCTTTTTGATGAAGTTAGCTAGGGGCTTATCAATTTTATTTAATCTTCAAAGAATCAGTTATTTGATCCATTAAATTTTTTGTATTGTTTTCTTTGTCTTGATTTAATTAATTTCTGTGCTAATCTTTATAATTTCATGTGTAAATATCATATAGTCTCCCTGGGGTAAGTACTCAAAGGAAGAAATAAAAATGGAAAGGCATAACACAGCTAAATGGAAATCAAGAACTTAAGGATAAAACAATGAAGATACAGCAAGCAGAAAAGCTAGAAAACATGGTAGGAGCAAAACCATGCACTTGAATATACACAGGATGAATTAGACAACGGTCCTAAGTATCTCCAACAGGTTTTTGACACTGAGGATAGGAATATGTAGTAAAAACCATGCTTGAAATACCAGAAAAAAAAAAAAAAAAAAAAACACCACTTCAACACTAGAAAAAAAAAGACATGACTGGCTATATAACTCTCAATCATACATATCAAATAGATTACAATACAAATTTGAATCATGTGCAATTGAACCTCAAATCATACTGACACATATGTGCATTGTACATTACATATACTTTTTAAATTTTATTTATAAATATTTTTCTGACAATACAGGATGCTAACGGAAATAAAAAGCAGTTAATATTCCAAAAGAAACACTAGGGCAAAATCCAAACTTCCAAATTAATATTTTTAAAATACATGAAGTCTGTGCTTTTTTCATGAGCTCTTCCAGGAAGATTGAATGGCAAATGACAAACTTGACCGAAATGTCCTACATTTCTTTGGCTACCTTCTCAGGACAAAGCATGGGCTACATTTCCTCCCTGTTCATAAGATTTTTCTTTTTACACACTGTTTTCCTGCTTAATATATTTTTATTATTATTTATTCTTTCAGTCATTTTCCCTCACTGCCTTTATCTTAAATTATTTGTACATCTATGCCAGTGAATAGATTATGGAAGGAGAAAAATTGACTATGTTCACTGAGTTTACTATAGAATTAAATCAAGACAAACAAACATAAAAGATCATGGAAAGAAATCCATCTGCACAATCCACAGGTCCAACGCACATCATGGCACCAGTGAAAATAAGGCAACACTTTCACAGAGAAAGTAAATATTAACTAAGAACCTCTGAGGGAGCATTCCATTTTTTTATATTAGGAACAAAAAGTGGGAAAACATAGAAAGTGTGTCAACTTTCCATGGACTACAACTGACTTGGCAAGAATAGCAAAAGAAATACACTGTGGAGTTAAGTGCACCATGAAAGGCCTTGGAACACATAACAAAGGAAGTGAAATGTTATCTTACAGATGATTTGAAATCATCTAAATGGAAGAAACGCAAGACACTATTTGAGTTTCACACAAATCACTCTGGTAGCAATGTGGAAAGTGAATGGTGGTTGTTGGTAAGTCATATATAAAGGATGCATGTTTGTCACAATGTGTTGATAAGCAATACTGAAAACAAGATGACCATTGGAAGAAGGCCTAACATGAAAACCAGAAACATCATCAATGATAGCAGCAACTGTGAGTAAAAACTGAGTTCCCACCATAGGCTCACCACTCTGCTGGGTGACTTAGAAAGTCTCACTCAGTACAGTCAAGGACTTACACGCTGAGTGTTACTTTTATGCATGGGGAAGCTGAACCTAAGTTGAAATTGCCTATGATTCTATAGTTGTGAAGTGGGTTTGAGTCTATCACCTGTGATTTGAAAAATGATGTTATCAGGGACATCATGCATGGTTGCACAAGGTCAGTGGGGCAATAAAATAGCTAGCATAAGAGCAGAAGGGTAGGAATAAAATAAAATAAAATAATTATTTATAAAATCATTAATTTTGTAAAGATTATCAAGGTAATAATCATCCCACGTGATAAAAGTTAAAGTGAAATCAGTGAAATTTATTATGTATTACTTTCACAGTTAACTTGTTTAACAAAAATGCTCAGAAATTATCTCTCTCTTTCCACCCTGTGCAAGAAAAACAAAATGAAAACAGTACCATACTTATAGAATAGGGGATAACTACTGCTCTCAGTGACTTAAGGCACAATGAAGAAGTAGTACCTCTCCGTTTAATTCATGAATTTCACCTTTTAAGAAAGCAAATAACTTCAAATAGATCATATTGAATACTACACATTCACTAAAGTGATACTCCTCTTTGTAGGTGCTGTGAGAAACATGATATTTTTTTTTTGAGGGCAGATTAAATTTCACTAAATACAGAGTATGTGACATATTATAGAAAAAGATCAAGTATATTATTCATTTATATAAGATAAAAAGACAGTTGTATAGGTTTGTCTTACTTTATCCTTGTTAAAATTTAATCTCAAATTCATTATTTTTGGACGTGATATTTGTCTTGGTCTGCCTATCTTCAACCCATAATGATAAATAAGTTAATTCGTTTCTTTAACTCTTGCCAACTGTCAGCATCCTGAGCGCCTTAACTCTGGAATTGGCTTCTTCTTCACATTTGTAGTCAAACCAAACCTAATCTCCATGTAGACTATCCAGAGCTGCAGAAAAAAAATTGAGTTCCATGTTTTCTGACCAGCTAATAATCATTAAGTTATACATGTAAGAAAGTAACATCAAGTAAGAATTCTGATGCTAATGCAATCAGTCCCATGATTGCTGCTGCACTGACCTTGGGACAAACCTGAGAAACCCACATTCTGGATGCGACTTTCAAGATTCTTGCTGAGTCTTTCTCTGGGGTCCGCCACTAATGTCACCTACTCACTCACCCATATCCTGTGTCCTGCCCCACCTAGTGAGCCAGGCACACCCACCTTGTCTTGGTGACCAAGTACATCGTACAGCCAGTACTCACTACAGTGTTAAAGACATCCCACATCATGACCTTTCAATGACATTTCCAGATAAAGGATCCATTAGCTTGAGTATTTCAACGCTATACATATGCTTGGATCTAAAGATGCTAAAGTTAAGTATTGACAGTTCTGTAACCTAAGACTTGCTTCTTACCATTATGTCATCAGGAGGCAGGATGATCTCTACAGTTGGAGAGATTTTTAGGCCTTCATCATAAATAGCACTGATCTGAGGTATGAGGGAGCCAGAGAAGTCCTTTTCTTCAATCAGATTTGCAGATGATATTGTATAAGGTCGAGCTAAGCCTTTCAAAATCACATAAAATCCATCATTTCCAACCACTGAATGAAAACAAAAAGAACAACAGAATATACATATGTATGGCCTTAAACTGAATTGAGTCAATTCAACAAGAAAAAATGAAAGGGAGAAGTACTTTTCTGTACAGTTGCATACAGAGAAATATCTTCTAATGGAATGGATATTCAAGGGTATAACTAGAGTACTTTTCATCTAACTAAAATAAACTATCTGGTTATGGAATTTGTAGTTTCTAGAACAAAGGAAAAATTCAGAGCACATCATTTATTAATAGATTTATGACTTTGAGTAAAACCCCAGAAAATATTCTTGAAATTGACTTCATCCACCAAAATCATCATATATATTTCGATATCATACATACTAGCACAATATCATTCATTAACCACCTAATCAGCATGGTGAGAATAACATAATAATGTAACACTATAATTCTACTATTAATTATAATTTATCATTGCTATGGATACAAGGAAGATCATTTATAGAACTTAAGTAGGTACAAAGGGTGACTTATTACTAGGAGGAAGAGTTTCTCCAGTATCTGCCTAACTCTACTTTATCAATCTCCACAATCCACCTTCCAACTTAATTGCTCAAGACCAACTGGGTACCTGAAAAGCTGGTGGGTGTATCCCTGTGAGCATTTTCAACTCTGCTTAAGTCAACTCCAGCTCTTCTGAACCTAGACTATTAAAGAAGCAGGTTATGGAAACTGAATGGATCTTTCTCCATGTCACAGTAGTTCTCCATTACTTTGCAGGTTTCTAGAAAGCCCATTCCAGAGCTATATGATCATTTCTTAACACTTTGCTTATTATCTGTCTACAGATGGCAGCTTTATAAATTGATTTAGAGGAACACTCTGTGTCTTTGTACGACCTCAAAGTTGTCAGTTATTTTTACTTTCTGCTTTTTCCTAGTCACAGCATTCATTTCAGGGTTTTCTTTTTAATTGGGAAGTGGCAGGTGGTGGAAATAGAATACAGGACCTTGTGCTTGTCAGGCAGGCATTTATGCTGCTGAACTCTCTTCCTGGCCCTTAGAGCTTTCTTTGGCACCTCGTTATCCATACTCAATGAAGGTGAGATTTGTTAGATTTTTCAAAACCAGAGAGAAGCAGAAGTAAATGAAGAGGGGAGGTCTTTGTTGACTGTGAGATCCCCGCAACAAAGGCCTCAGAGAGATAGGGGATCCTCTGAGGTAAGACAAAGGGAAGCTGAGATTTCATGATCTTTTGCTAGTGCAGAGCTTAAGTGGCTGGTTCAGTGACATATAAGGAGTTATGAGTGTTCCCTTTTGCATACGGGAAAGGTAAAATAAAGTTGTATTCAGGACTAGGGTAGGAAGGAGGAGGAAGTGGTTATTGAGAAGATAAACTATTATTTTGGGGACTCAGCTATGTTGGATGAGGGCCATGGTAATTTAGCAGGTGGAGCCTATCAATATTTCAATGATCTTTGAAACAAATTTTGGTTTTGTTGGAGGTCTGAGCTTAACACTGACCGCATTCTGAGCACATAATATCATTCATTAAACATCTCATCTGTGTGGTGAGAACAATGTAAATCATTGGTTTTACAAACTGCTAAGTGAGCTCTCTAAGGACTAGGTGGTAATAAGAACATGCAAAGCATAGAGGTGACAAAATTTTATGAAACTAGTAGTGATTTTGACTGATTACATAGGGGTAATGTGAACGAAAGGTATATTCTAATACACACAGAATTATATTTCTTTAATATACATTTGACTTGTTATTGTATAGAGTTAAATAAAACTTCTTAGCATAGAATAAATGTTGTGGAAAGAGGTATCTGGTGTAAACAATTTTAGTCCAAGGGCTACTACTACTTCCCAATATCATTTATCTTATTTTCCTTTTCTAACAAAACAATAATTTAGCTATATGTTTCATGTGTCACGTTAAAATATTTCTATTTCTCAGATTTTCCTAGGTATGTTGCTATGTACCATCGTTCTAATTAATAAAACATCAATCAAGTTTTTACATTCCAAATATGCACACCACCTGTTCTACCTTGATATCAAAAACAGAGATAAGATGCAGTGGCCAAGAAAGAATTTTATAACCAAAAGAAATAGTGAACAAATTGTCAGAGGTTTCACTATAACATTACTGAACCATTAGCCTGGTGACCTCTTACGGGGCAACATACAAATCCTCAAAAGTTTGAAATGACTGTCCTGTACATCACTGCCACTCAAATCTGAATAAACTTCCTATACAGATGTTGTGGGTAACTCATTTAATGCTAAGCACACTTGACCCATCCACCACTAACCACACTGTCACAGAGAATGCTATCTCTATGTGAAACAACAATTTTTTATAACTCTATTGAAAGGATGGCATCTTTTAAAGGGAGTAGAAATAGATAAAATATCTTTTAGAAATTTATCACCCAAACGTAATGACATTTGGTTTGAAAATCTGCATTATTTGAGTGAGATATAGGAAATGAATAGTGCGTGATCTATCATGATATATCGATGTGGCTGGATCAGTGACTGCCCGAGGGATTAGAATGTATTTCTGGTGTGTCTCAGTGGTCATGCACACCTGATGTTGGGTACCACACTGGGCCCAGGCCCCTTCCCAGCCAGTACTGTTTTCTTCCTTTCTCAGATACCACTCAGTGGCTTGGCTCCTCCTTCTCCGTCCACCATTGGGTACCCTCACTGGAGCCAACCTAAGTGAGCGGACTCCCTTCAAACTAAGAACCACACACACCCTTTTCTAGTTCACATTTCTAGGGCTGGGTAATTCATTCCGACAGGAAAGCTGAATAATACATAGACTTAAATGTGGATTTCTAGTTTAGCATTAGCAATTCATATCGTGTGTTAAAAACAATTTCGTACTTATCTCTGCCTTACAGTTCATTTCAAAAGCAGTGCCTAACGCACGTGCGGTGATTAGCATACAAGTGTTAAGTTGGGAGCAGCTGTCATGGTCCAAGAAAGGGTGTTCACCTCAATAAATATAGCTCTTCTGTTCTCAGTAAAGTCTTACTATTTTTCTTAAGCCTTCATTCATTTGCAGTAAATTTTACTAAATAGTCTCCATTGATATTACATAAATATTTACATTTACATGATAGAAATATAATATTATGGAGGTAAGCCAACTGGAAGAATTTGAGAAGCATGAAAAATGTTTAGGCAGGAAATATTGCCCTGACCCTCTACTTATATTTACAAAAAAGTATTCAAATCCCAATAATGTATTTTAAAATGCAAGGAGTGGGCGGGGGTATCTCTCAAAAAGATGCTAACTAAGTCAATACAATTTAATATGGCTTATATAAATTGATTGTTCTTTCTCTTGAAAATAATATATTACGAATGAATCCAGCTGTAGTGGAAGGAGCAGGAAAAGGTAGTAGGTTTAAATAACAGTGTCACATTCATTGTGAAATGTCAGGAAAGAAGGATGGTATATTTAGGCTCCATTTCTAGTTAAACATATTGATATAGTAGGTCAAATTTATCTCAGTGACTTGGAAGAACTATTTTATTTTTAAACTAATATTTTAAATGATTTAGCCAATATAAAATAATAAACTCTGAAACTTGCCTATGAAAGATTGTGCAAAATTATAATATTTACATTAGCTAACAAAACAGCTTACATTGTATTATATCAAATATTAATTTCTAAAACTTTTAGCATCATGATGCATAAAACATGTCACATGAACCTTTGTATTTGGTATTCTTTTTTTGTTTGTTTGTGATACCAAGGATTGAACTTAGGACCTTGTGCTTGTCAGGCAGGCTGCTGAGCTATTTCCCTGGCCCCGTACTTGGTTTTCTTCCATCAACTGCACCAGTTTTTCCATCATCTAACACACTTATCACAAAGCATTTTTTTAACTGGCTGGGAATACAGTGTGTTCTGCATGTTTATGTAATGAAATCCTTCAAATTGTATCCCAAGTCACAAATACTATAATTATTGGTATAACACTGACAATATTTGCATAACACATTTAATTATTTTTAGAAAAAAAATGACTGCTCAGCTTATGGCTAAAAATAATGCTTAATTAAAGCCAGTCAAATAGAAGTAGAAAAAATAAGAATTCCTTATACATAAATGAGAGATTTTCTGAATTTTTAAAATCACTCATTTATTTATTTATTTATTTATTTATTTATTTATTTATTTATTTATTTATTTATTTGGTACAGGATCTCACTATGCAGGTCAGACTCGTAATGATCCTCCTGTCTCAGCTTTGCTCAGCACTGGGCTTACCGGTGTGCACCACTGTGCAGTATTTCAGCTGTCTGGGTGGTGCGCCCAGAGTTCTGGTGTGAGCAAAACACAAGAAACCTGGGATTGATCCAGGTCCTTGAGTTTGCCAGGTAGGTATACAGACAAACGAGCTATCTTCCTAGCCTCCAAAGCTTTATTTATTTTTTTAAATGTTTCTAGTGCTGGGTCTACAGGATCTCACTACATTGATGGGACTAGTAGTGATCTTTCTATTTTCACCCTGAGCAAAAAAAATAAAACAGGACAGTGGCTCCTGGCAATCAGGCTGGGACCAATTGGTATGAAGCATGGACAGAAGTGTTGGGTGGCCACAGAATTTTATTCGATAAGGATTTTGTTTGCAGTATTTGTCAAGGCTTATCAAATGACACAGCTAAAGAACACATATATAAGTAACTGTATATAAGTTCTATCTTTAAAATAGGGGACCAGAAGTGTATTGAATTCTGGAACACTTTGAAATGTTTAGGAGTGGAACTTTTGATACTATGTCCTATTAATAGGCTAGAATATGGTGTTAATATCATAGGGGGATGGTTATGAAAAGAAAATGAGCATACATTTGGGCATAGTACATGTATCTTCCTTTTATGTGCGTTATATACCAGACTCTGTCATGAATGTACTATATATTAACTATTTTTCAGTAAGGTGTGTACTGTTCCTCTCCTCTTCTCTCCTCTCTTTTCTTCTCCTCTCTTCTCCTCTCCTCTCCTCTCCTTTCTTCTCCTCTCCTTGCTCCTCTATGCTCTCCTCTCCTCTTGTCTCCTCTCCTCTCCTCTCCTCTCCTCTCCTCTCCTCTCTTCTTCTCTTCTCTTTTCTTATACCTTTTCTCCCTCTCCTCCCTTTCTTCTTTTCATGATACATATTCTACAATAATATGGATTCAATTATGATAAAATGACTAGACACATGAGATAAACCAATGTTGAATTTCAGTTTCAGTTTTAAGACTCACTTCAAAATAATGCATGCTCATTTAAAATACTAACAAGTAATCATTTGTTGCAGATGTGTTTATGATATCAAATGTCAAACATGCATCTATAAAGAAATTTAGTATCATAGTTTATTGTTCTTAAGATAATTATATGTATCTTAAGTAGTCTATATCAAAGAAGACAGTGTTACTTTTTTAGCAAAATAATTGTATTTGCCTGGAACGGTATTTTTCCCGAGCCTATCTCCAAAAACCAGAGGTGATAAGGCAGTTGACTATTTCTTAAAAATAACTATTTATTTTTTTAATTTGATTTATTTGGTACAGGGTCTCACTACACAGTTATGACTCATACTAATCCTCCTGTCTCAGCCTCCCAAGCACTGGGATTACAGTAATGTGCCATCATGCCCAATCTCGGGGCCAGCCAGTGCACCTGGTACTGCATACAAGGATCAAACTCCAGTCCTTGCACTTGTCAGGCAAGGACTTAGACCATCTAGCTATCTCCTCAGCCTAAAAATTGCTAATTGAAACATATTTTATCCTATATTTTAAATTCTAAAAGCTTACTTGTTCTGCTCACTCAAATATACTAAAGTTCCTATGAATAAAGTCACATACTGAACATAAAATATTTGCCATGTACTCTGCCAGGTGTTCAAACACTAATTATCCTAATAACCTCCAAAATTATACTTTGTGAGTCAAATTTTCAGGTGAGGAAACCAAGATTAGGTATGACTGCATAATTCATCAGAAGTCAATGTACACTAATAGTTGGAATTTAACATTTGCCAACACCTGAAGGACATAAACCACATTAAAACATTAACACATGAGTACCTGTGGAGTTGATTACTGCATGTACTATATACTGTATGCATGCAATATATATGTAGTTTACAAATATATGTGTATATATATATATATATATATATATATATATATGAAATTAAAACATGGAAAATAAAAGAATTTAAAATAATATTCAGACAACTATGCAGAGTAACAAAAAATTTGAGGCGATTTCTGTATGAATATTCTTGGGAAGAAAAATGGAATGTATCCTCATTTAAATAAAAATGTTAAAGTTTATTTAAAGAATTATAAATGAATCCAGAGAAAATCTATGAAATATAGTAGATTCTAAGTTAGTTGAAATTCCTTTGACAGAGCTCAAGAAATATGCATAGAAAAATAGTTTTAACAGCATAAAATATTTCTGGAAGAAAAATACTGTTCTATTATAGTTAAAATTGTAAAAAATAATTCAAATATTACTGACAATCACATTTATGATTCAGACATTTAAATATTTTTTATTTTTAATTTTATTAGTTTTAATACAGAAGAAATAACAATGAGACAGTTTCAAAACACCTTAGTATGACAACCATGATAGTTAGTGCAATGCATATCATTGTCTTCATACTAGCTACTCAAAGTACAAGATGCAGACTTGATGACTTTTCTAAACACTATTAGTACAAATATTTCTTCTCATTCAACTAAAAGAAAGTAGTTTTATGTATGGTCCAATAGTTCATACTAGTAGTAGGTCATCAGCAGAACTGGCAATGTTGAAAGCTATTGACTTGAGCCTTTTATACTTCAGCATAGTAATATGGATTTATGTTTAATACCTCATGGTTAACCTTTTCTGCTGAATGGTTAAGATCAAGATAAAATAAGAGCTATATAACAAAAGTGTAACTTTTGTATCTCACAAGGACAGTCAGATCCCCTCAGGATTTACCCTGACACCATGTGCAGCAGTTTATACATCTTTTCTCACTGTCAGCCATCTGGATTAGTCAAAGCTATCGCTTGACCAATTTGCTCTCTTTGAAAGCCTAAGAGAATGTTTTCTCTCTAGGTGACTCTCCTTAGGCATACTATCATTGATCCCTTTCCTCCATGGCCCTATAATCTCCTTGAATAGAAAACTTGGAACACCACTGAGTTATAGGATGTTACATTATGCCCTGACCTCAATCTGATAAAAGCCATTTATGACAATCCAACTAATAACATAATTCTAAATGGGGAAACACTGAAGTTCTTTACTCTCAGATCTGGTACAAGACAAGAATGTCCTCTATCACCTCTCCTATTCAATATAGTTCTGGAATCATTAGCTGGAGTCATTAGAGAGAAATAAAAGGAATAAGAATAGGTAAAGAAGAAGTTAAACTATCATTATTTGCCAGGCATGATGGCGCACACCTGTAATACCAGCACTTGGAAGGCTGAGGCAGGAGGATCAGTGTGAGTTCGAGACCAGCCTGAGCTAAAAAAATAGGCCATCCTGAGCTGCATAGGGTAACCCTGTCTGAAAAAGATAAAAAAGAACTATCATTATTTGCAGATGACATGATAGTCTATTTGGAAGACCCAATAAACATTCTTAAATGTCTGAATCATATAGAAAGAGTATTCCATAATAATAAAAGATAAATATAAGCTTTTACAATTTTAATAATAAAACATAAGAAATAGAAGCATTTGAATATTCAAAATTGTTTGAAATTATTGCATATAAATTTTAAGAAAAAGAATTAATATATATCCAAGGCATTAGATAAGAAAAGTAATATTGATTTAAAATATATTGAGTATTGATTATAGGTATTTGCAAGCCTAAGAAGATAAAGCTAGTTAAGTATAATTTTATTGAAATATTTATTTATTTACTTACTTACTTATTTTGTGTCTTCTTGAGACAGAGTCTCACTATGTAGTTCAAGATGGCCTTGAGCTCACTTTTGTAGCCCAGGCTGGTCTTGAACTCACACTGATCCTTCTCAGTCTCCCAAGTGCTGGGATATTAAAATATTTACATTGTTAATCTCCGTTACATAAAATCTCAAAGGAAGTACTTTCTTCTGAGCTTGAAAATGATTGACAAAGAAAAAGTTCCCTACATGTAAGACGTTTTTTATAAGATATCACTTACTCATATTTTCATTAGGTGAATGAAAGGCATTCACAAGGAATTTAAAATACAATATGATAAAGTTTAATTAATCATTGTCTTTTCCTTATTTATCTGTCTATCTATCTATCTATCTATCTATCTATCTATTTATTTGTTTATTTATTTATTTATTTATTTATTTAGTGGAACCAGGGATTGAACTCAGGTCCTTGTGCTCGCCAGGAAAGCACTTATTCTACTGAACTACCTCCCCAGTTCCAACAATTACTCATTTTAGTAGTGACTTTTCAAGAAGTTATACATTTAATGCTAAGTTTTATTAAAACAAAGATTTGTAAATTAATTACTAAATATCTTTCTATCTCTGATGTGTTGAACTTTAACTAAAAATCAACCATTCTAGAAGAACTGAAGTATCTCAAAGATCTATAATTTGACGAATAAAGTCATACATTCTGCAGATTAATCCCTCTTTCATCTATGAAGCTCAGTATTTTTTTTATTTTATTATTTTTATTCTTGTTTCAGAACCTTTGTTTGTTTATTCACTTATTTTTATGACCGGCTCAGCCCGCCCCGAGGTCAGAGCTGGCGCAGCATGTGGTGCCGGGGATCTAACGGCGGTCCCTGAAGCCGCCCAACCTTCCCCAAGCAGGCGCTTTAGACCACTGAGCCATCCTGCCGGGCCCTGAAGCTCAGTATTAGTGTTACCTATCTACTATGACCTTCCTGATTTCATACAGCATAATTAACTCTTCTCTTTTGGGAATTTTTTCCCGTGAATTTCTGTCAAAGTATTCTGCATTGTCATTTTCTTCCAAGAGATCCTAATTATTTGAGAGAAGGAACTCTGAAAATGCCTTGGTATTTCTAACCCATATCATATTTCCTAGTTATTTAGTTATTTAATAAACATGTTAAATGAACAAGAGATTAATTAATGTTTCACTACTGTATTTCTCTTTTAAGAATCCTACGAAATATTTGGAGACCAATTCATATTATTTCTTAATTAAAGCTCTGTCAATTGAGGAATGAAATGAATGAAACTCTTTGATAAACTGTTTTATTTCTTCCCTTATCCCTTCTTTACTTCCTTTCTAATTCTTTTTTAACCAGAAATGAACTCAGACCTTGGGCTTGCTAGGTAAGCACTATGCCATAAAGCTAAATTCCCAGCCCTGACATAAAAATTTTTTCTCAACTTTTTTTCAGTAGAAGACTAGGAAATATAAGAAAGATATGTAAAATTTGAACGAGATAGATTAATTCATGCAGTCCTCTCTATAAAACCCAAATGATCCCAGAGACCAAATACTAAAAGCTACGAATGGCTTTTAAAACTTTGAAACTCTTAAGTAATGGTTATAAAGAGGATCAACAACTCAGGACCAATTTTTCTTCCTTTAACTTAGAGTAGGTGTCTTAAGACAGAAGCCTTGTAATTTTCCTTAAACTATTGCTATAATTTATGGAAGATCATTGTATAAATAAAATTAGACAGAGATTTTGAAATTCAGAACCCTGAATATATATATATATATATATATATATATATATATAATCATAATACTAATGAGAAAGAATGTGACAAAATTTCCTGTATTTTACTTTGAGCACAGACATCCCATTATAATAGCTCATCAATATTGATACACTCTGTTGCTAAATAAAAATAAGTACCATTCTAACATAATTTAACAGGCATGTAATTATGATAAAGGCATTGCAAAGTAAATAATCTCAAATTATTTTAGAAAATAACATAAAGATTCAAAGAAGAAATGTATATTTTAGAGTAGATCTGAAGTGTATGTTAGGCAAATGCAGCATTTTCAGTGGATCTTGAAAGATAGGTAAAGTTTTATGGGTAGAAAAGAGTTAAGAGGAATGAATTTATAATGTAGGAAATAGCATGAACAAGACATAAAAGCAAGCAACCCAGAATTACCTTATAGCTTTTAATGAAACATGGCCAATGAGGAATAGCAAATAACTCAGCTTTCTGAAGCACGATGTAGAGGATCTTATTTTACAGACTGAATAGTTAAAAATGTTGAAGTACACTTAGCCAGTATGTTTTGGAAATATTTCCAGTAACCAATTGCCAAATCTTCAGTATTATCCATTATAACACAATGCCCATTTTTCAAATGAGGCTTGATTTTTAATTACTCAAGATTTAGAATTCATAGTGAGATAATATCAGCATTCTTCTGTGATGCTGAAATAAAAGAACTCATCATTTTTCAAAATATAACAGCTGTGGTGTTTTTGCATTGAAACTAGTCTACCATGGACTAAATCTTTTGAAAACATGAGCCCAAATAAAGCTTTCCTCCTTTGAGTTATGAGTGTGTGATACAGTGTGTTTCAGCGACAAGAATGTAATCTACATATGAATTCTAGTAGTGGGGTCTTACTATGACTGTATCTGTCCCTATAATTCATAAGCCATTGTAATTACTTTGTGGGGGAATCTCCAAGGGATACATATACATAACCTAATGGCTGATTCTAGTCTAAGCTCAGAAAACAAGAAACCTGAAGAGGATTAATACAGTAAAGACTGAGCTCAGAAGGTTTTATTTGGGAACAAGGATTTAACTGGCATTTGACAAAAGGCTTTGTCAGATAGAAAACTTGCTTGTATTTTGCCGATGTCCTAACTGTGAATTGTGAGATAAATGGTCTTGCAGCAATCAGGTTGTGGCGTGAGTCCTGATGACTGTATTAAACCCAATTTTGAATGAAAAATCCAGGCAACTTGCAAAATAGAAAAGAATAAAATACTTAAATTTTGGCCCAAAAGGAACTAAAATTGGGGCCAAAGAAATGTGGTTGCTGAAGCAATTAGTGTCATTAAAAAACAAACAAAAATACAAATAGAAAAAGAACAATACTAGACCTCACCTGCTATAGGTTCCAGAGTAAAAGTATGCATACTTTTCATTTGAGAATAGAGCTCCATTGAGGGATACTTGAGAAAAGTACACTAGAGAATTAGTTCCTTGGGATTCAGCTCACTGTGCTCAGATATCCAGACACTTGGTGTTTCCAATGAAGCCAAGGTCTAAGAGTGTCTGGTTAATGCTTCCCAAAAAACGATACCTTAGCATCATGCATATGATGCTTGTTTTACCAGCAAGAAGAATGAAAAACTGGTGGGGTCAGACAGACTGCACCCAGACCTTAAGGAAGACACAAGTCACAGAAGGGACAATATATGAAACTATGAGAATGAAGTTAAAGCTGCAATGAAGTTAGCAGGATTTCTGAGATGCCAGAAATGAGGCATGTCTGAGGAAAGGACCTGGAAGCTTATGTGGATTGAGCAGAAGAGAGATACATCATGACCTCAACCAACAAACCTAATATTGTGGGGCTCCCACCTCATCTAGAAAATGCATCTCATCCCCATGTGCTATGGATGTCCAATATAGGATTACATGAGTTAATGTATGTAAAGAAGGGTTGTAGTCTTGCTTTGCTCCTTTTCTTTTCTAGCCATCTTTTGCAAAGAGAATATTTACCCTATGAAAATACATTTTGGAATTATGTAACTTCAGTTTGATTCTATAAAGTTTGATGGCTTGAGTGTCAAAAGAGACATTGATTTGGACTTCTGAAAAAAATTTCAAACTATATCAGCTTCTGGGAAGCACTATTTAATTTCTAGTTGTGTGCAAGGTAGGTGAAATGGTTTAGAGAGAAATATGAACTTGCAACTGTCTTTATTTGGATATTAGGTACAGTTTAAGTAGATATGTTTGGGTTAAAAGTCGGTGGAAGTTGGAGATAGGATTGTGAGGACAGAATATGAATTGATTGACTTTGACATTTGCCTAGGGAGTTCATGAGAAACACTTCTAGGTGTGTCTGGGTGAGTCACAGAGGTGTGGATTTTTGTCCGTTCCTCTTGCTCTCTAAATGTGTTTCCCCTCCTCTGCTTTCTTATCATCAAGAACTGAGCAACTTTTTGCTCTTCTGTGCTCTTCAAATGATGTTTCTGACCTAGAATCAGCTATACAAAGACTGAATCCCCTGAAACCATGGACCAAAGTAAGCTTGAAGTTGTGAGTTCTGGGAATTACATCCTAGTATGAGACAGCTGTAATAAACAAAAACGTAACAACATGCACACCTTTTACTTCATTATCTTTAATCTTTAGAAATCTTTCATAAGTAAACAACTCAAAATAAAGGTAAAAGTAAGCACATGCAAGAATTTCTCAGAACCATAGTATGCATCTCAAAGAAAAACTTAAAGTTTTATAAAGAGACAATGCTCAAGTAATATGTGATATGCTTATTTGATAAAAATATGCTATATGGATATGTACTTATTAAAAAGTGATATTTTCAGAAGTATTAATAAACCAAGAAATCATTTCATATGTTAAATATGAAGGAGGAATGAAAATGACATAAGATTGTTCTTGGAAATAAATGTAAGTTAAACTAGAGGAAAATATGCAAAAATGGTAATAATTGCTTTATGAAACTAACAGAACTTTCCCATCAACAATATTGACAATATTTCATTTAGAGAAAGTAAAAACAGCATAATTGATTCAAAGGACAATTCTTAAATGAATTAGAAAAAGCAAGACAAGTAGGAATTTGCTAAAATAGCCCTTTGAGAAGAAATGGAGGAAGGCTGAACTACACTGAGAATACACAACAGAAAACAAACGTGAAATATAAAAGCTGAATTCATATAATATAACCCTATTAACTTAGGCAGAGAAAAATAAGCAGTTAAAACATCTATAGTTTTTACATTTTCTTGGGTAAATAGTAGCAGAACCGATAGTAAAAGACCTATGTTGAAAGCAAGGTGAGAAGTCTGTGCGTCCCTGTGTCTCCCAGCAGGCCAACAAGTCTTTCATCTAAGTGAAGCATGTCATCTAATCAAATACAACACAGTGCTAAAAGCTAAAATCAAGCAGACTGTGAATCAGAAATATACAAATTAGAGATGTGTCATGAAGGGTATCATAAAGAAAATTAAAAGGAAAGGCAACTGGAGAAATCTTGTAGGCCAAAGGATGCAAGTGAAATTGCAGAGATAAGAATAAACCCACTTGTGGATATGAGGCTAGTGTAGCCGTGCCATCTATCATCACACTAGTTGCCAGAGTTGATTTGGTTGATCTGGCTGATCTGGCTGGCTAGATAGGTGATCCTTTCCTCCTTCAGTGGTCTATGTGTGTCCCTCCAGAATCTGCATGCTTGGTCAAAGAGGACAAACACCCGTAATAGAGCAGGACCCTTCCTTGGTCAAGCATACAAAGTAGCTAGATTCTCCTGCTAGAATCTCCAAACAGGCTTTCAAAAAGAAAGCAAGTTGTTTGTAAATGACTTCATCAGATGCTGTTTCTTCTGGAGGTCCATTTCTACAAGAACAATGCCAATTAAATCATCCAAACTAGGGGTGCCAGGTCACAGGAAATTGGTTGATATGAACTGCAAATGCCCCACTTTTTAGAACAATTCTAGTCATCCAAGTTAGATGGGGAAAGATGAGCAAACTGAATATCCATCATACACATAACAATTTTGAATTCTAATCTATTTCCAGGCTATCAGAATGCTATATGATATTCTCTCAACAAGCTGGGCAGCAGTAACTTGTATAGCTCCCAGTAAGCGGTACAACCACAAGGGGAGAACAATCAATATCCAGCATTGGAAGCTCTGCTCTTTGGGAAGTTATAGTGCTTGATGCTTTGAGTATTGAATTTATTTCATCTTATGAGGAGAATATTGTGCGCAAAATACTACAAATTACTTCAAATATGCATCTGTAGATATTATAAAAACAATTTATAAGTTCATAATTTGTTGGTGACTAATTTAATCCCTTTTAAGATATTGATTTTTAATCTTTAACATTAAATTTTCTGAGGCCATTTGTGGTGGTGGATGCCTACAATCTCAACTCTGGGGAGGCTGAAAACAAGAGAATCATACGAGTCCAAGCTGCATAGCATATTTCCATCTTTGTATCACACATATTAGAGTCAAGATCTTTATTTTTCCATTAAAATTTTTCATTCCCTGATCTAAACTGTTTTTCTTAAAGGATCAATTGTATGTTTTTACCAAAACAAAAAAATCAAAAAACATAATATTGATCCCATTGCAGCACTGAGTTACACCTCCATGATATTCTAAATGTTAGCGAATTATATAATCCAAGTTTAAAAATAAACTTGGTACTTCAATTTTAAAATTATCTTTTATTAATAATATCTTTTCTTATTGTAAAAAAATTGGTGTCAAAGAAAGTACACATTCGCTTTAAAATTGAGGTGCATCTTTCAAGGACATTCATGCCTTTAAGGAATCCAGGATCTTTACCATAGAAATAAATTTGTTACTTTTATTATGAGTGTATTATTTGTATTTTGACTAATTTACGTGTGAAAAAGGTGCACACTACATTTCTACAAGACTTTGCTACTATATTTTATGTACAACATGAGACATAAACCATCTCACAAAATTTTCAATGCAAGTAAAAGAAATGTTAAAATTCAGTTATATAAAATATTTTCAGCATCAAAAATATAAAATCTTATCAAACTATACTAAGAAATTTTTTATCTATTACCAAACAGAAACACATGGAATTTTAATAGAATATTAGTAAAGATAACAGAAAATATGATATAAAGAAAAAATATACTTTTCTTTTATAGAAGCTTGTTTAATACCAATGATAAAAAACAAGACCTTGTTAAGCTTGTTTGAATAGTAAGATAAAGGTAAATTATAAGGCAATTTTATATGGGTTGCAGTTCCAACTTAGTTACTAAATTGAGATTTTAAGAAAGTTTTTATTTTTTAGTTTTTGTGAAGGTGGCAATCTTAAAAAAAAATTAGATTACCATATCACTATTTAAGATTCAACGGAAACCCTTTGAGATTATTTGACTTCAGTAAACTATGCTTCATTTTGATTTATACATATATATGGCATCTATAAGCAGTAACTTTAATACTATATATACTTTGCATATAGCCGTCATAGTGTAAACAAATTAGGTAAAATAATAAGTATTGTATAATGATCACTTAAACCTGAAATACGTTCAATTTACTGTTTTCAAAATCGTAATATTGTTTCCTTGTTAACACAATATTGTTTACAAAAGCGAATGTGTAAAAGCCTGAGAGGATAGGTTTGGGAAGCTTCCTTCAATAATTAAGCTCTGAAGTACTAGTGGCCAGGAGGGAGACCAGAAGGTACCAACAGCTGTGTGGAGTTGCCCCTAGAGAAGGCAAAACCTCTGCAACAGATTGAAGTCAGCAGCCTGGTGCTGAGGGCCTACGTAAGGGAATACTTTTAATCACAGCAGAGGGAAGGAGATGCATCCATGAATAAAGAAAAGGGGGGACAAAGCAGATACCTCCTTGGGCTTGTTTCTTAAGTTGGATAAACGAAGAGATCTACAAAGGTCAGGTTGTAGCTTTTACAGTGAAACAGCACTAGACATCTTACAAACTATAGAGGATTTGACACAGGTAAAGGTAAGCATAGAGCCTTCTAAATGTTTTATAAATCATTGAGATTATGCCCCACTGAAATGCTAGTTCAAGTACTTTATTTATTGTAAATAATCACATTAAAGCTGATATTTTGTTACTGAGAGTCACATTTTAATAGGTAATAACAAGTTATCATGATGTCATCTAAATAAAATACTTGCTTCTCATTAGAATTATAGAACTTTGTTCAAAAAATATGTAGCTATATACACTGACACATAAATCTACACTCATTATGGAAGAATTAAACCAGTACAAATATATGTATAATGCTGAATTGTTTCTCTTTATTGCTTTAAAGCTTTTGTTACTACAACAAAATAACTAAGGAAGCCGATTTTATGAAGAGAAGGGTTTGTGTAAGTCACAGTTTGCAGGTTGAAATGCCAAGGTTCAAGTAACCCCACTTATTTTATCTCTGATACGGAGACCATGGTATCACATCACACTAATAGGAAGACTAAAATCTGAAACAGGAAAATGTAGGATGGCAGATGAAAAGAGCCAGTTTGCTTATTTTATAATAATGTACCACTAGAGCCAAAGGGTTCCACAGGAGTACCACACACCACAGACAACCTCAGCACTGTCCACCAGGACCCACCTACAAGAAGGTTCACCATCTGGAAACAAGACCTACCTAGGACCTAAGCTTCAATTAGAATGGGCTTGGGGCAGGGAAATCACCCAAACTACAGCAAACTGTAGCACCCTCCAATTCTACTACCCTTCACAAGGCAGTATGTGAATTTATAATATTTTCTTGGAAGATCTTCCTGAATCCATTCTTACATATTTAAAAAACAAGGATGTGTGTGTGTGTAATATCTATATGATTTTTCAATTGTTCTGTTTTTCTTTACTATGTTTCTGTTTGTAAACACTAAATACACACATATGTAGATACTATGGTGTAGATGATGTATATATGGATACAGATGTGCTACTTGTTTTTCCACCATGTTTAGAAAATAAATGTATCTCAATGTTTGTAGTCAATATTCTACTGAAGACATTTAACTTGTTCTAAAATTTCTTACCACTTTAAACATAATTTCAGATCTTATGAAACAAATTAATTTTTAATTGCTATCCTCAAGCTAAAGGCAAAGCAAAGTTGAATACTTGCTCTTTTATTACTTTAAAGGCATTTTAATCTTTAGAAAACTCTTTTGATTTATTTTTTCACTGCTTGACTCTGATTAAATGGAACTAATTATGAGAGAAAACCATTGGGGGAAAACTCTTAAAATATGTAAATCTTTTCAAAGGGACACGTTCTCCAAAATTCCAGTTAGTTTTTAAATGTCATGATCCTCATGAACCACTTTATGAAACAGTAGTGACATAATGCATGGGAAATGAGCTTCTCATTAGCTGAAGTGCATTTGAAACTGAGTGATAATCAAGATTTCTCTGAATGATATTTTTGCATCTTGGGGGCTCTCATCTGTGGGAAACAATAACAACAATAGCTATTTTTTATTTGTTTCTTTGAAGAATAAAAACCAGAAGGCCTTGGCATATACAATACACAAGCTGTATGCTTCCCATTAAAATATATGAATCTCTATTAACGTACCTGCTGTATCTTTGGAAAAGAGACTCAACAATGAAGCTAGAAAACTAAAATCAGTCTAAAGAATTCTTTTCTAATATCTAGAACACTACTGGTACTGGAAAATAATCACTTCACTCATTTGCTATCTTGACAAAGAAAACCACTGCCTAATTTTTACTAAATGTAGTAAGATCTGCTGATATATTATTGGAAGCATAATTTAGGTAGCAACCCAGATTTACTGAATCACAAATTCTGGAGTTTAAGCCCACTAATAGTTTGAATAGTTTGGATATTGTGTGCTCAAACTAGGGCCACCATGGTGTATATCTTAAAGCTTATACACTAAAAAATGAAGTGCTGTTCATATCACTATTAACCTCACAGTGGAATAGAGAATAACTGTATACTTTTAAAATGTCAAGTAAAATCATGACCATTATAATGATAGAAAAATCAACATAGGTACAAAGAGTTCCTCTCTACATTAGCCTGTTACCTATGCTGCCTTTGACCCAGCGCTCAGAAATAATATTCTTGCTAAGTATTTTCAGATGTTCATCACTTAGCTGGGAGGCTAAGTCTGGAACTGTCCTCAGCATCTTCCACACGATGTTATGCTCATGTGTTGTTCTATGAACAGGCCTTAAAAAGAAGAAAAAAAGTTGTAAGTTCAGAAACCACTGATGAATAAATATAAAGAAACAAAGCAACAAATCTTTGAATTCTAAGTTTCAAGTTTTGTATTTTCTTTTACTTGAAAGTTCCTTAAGAGGAACTTCAGTGATATCCTATATTGGTTTACAAATCAGTTTTAGGCATTTATTCCCTGTCCAATACTAATACAGACACATATGAGCCAGATAAACAGAGACCTCTGCGATGGTTTTGATTTTCAGAAATTGCATAATGTCATTGTCTATTTAAAACGGAAAACTCAGTGCTTTAATTGTAAGATTATATTTTTATTAATGATTATTATGACTATAACTTCTTTTTAAATTATTAGCTAGGAATATAAAAGCTATTCTTACTGTTCATGTTTGATTTGTATTAAGTATCTAAGCTGGATCAGATGAAGCTACCACTTAACATGTAATATTAATTCTAAGTAAAACAATGGATACGTAATTTTAAGTAAAACAATTATCATAGAATGATTATTACTTTAATTTTATTAATTATTTAATAAGTATAACATCAGGATACAAAAATCATGTTAATATTAGCTCTCAAATGATTAACCTATCTAGTACATATGCCATCACTAAACACTAATACATTTTTAAACAAATTTTAAAAATCTATAGTAAAGACTCAATACATAAGAAATTTAGAGTACTCATATCACATGTAAAATTTTACCAGTTACTTCCCAAATTAAGCATGTCTTTTTGGGCAGGTTTGTCCATGTGCTTTTTGTATGATCATATAAATTGAGTTATGTTGTAATTTGAAGAAAAAAAAAATGGGGGACTTCAAAAAGCACTAGTTTATAGTGAGAAGTGGTCTTGAGGAAAATTGACTCCCCAGGCTGGCCAAATAGCTCATCAGGTTAAAGCAGGCAGATCACTATGAGTAAGATCTAGAAGTGAGATTCTGGACATCCTGTAGATCCTTAAAAAAAAAAAAAAAGAAGAGAAAAGAAAGAAAGAAAGAAGAGGGAGAGAGGGAGGGAGGGAGGGAGGGACAGATGGACGGAGGGAGGGAGGGAGGGAGGGAGGGAGGGAGGGAGGGAGAAAACTGGCTCCCTACTTAGCACTCTCTAAAAATGCATATTTCAAATGCAGTGATAAGAATTAGTGTCCAAAATGGTAGTCACTAATAAAACCCAAAATATGTGTTACTGACTAAGCTGACTTCCTATGAGAAAATATCACCAGAGTTGATCAGAAAATTTCACAAACTGAAAAAAACATGGATATATGAATGTTTTAGTCATGAAACATTTATTAGTTGCTTGCAATCATTTAGAGTTCATGGAGAACTTATGAACTCATACAATGTAGTAAAGAGGCAGAACATTATTATATTTCAAGGTTGCTTATTTGTAGCAATATATTTTTAGGAAGTTTGATCAGTTTTCAAGCAGAAAAGAAAGAGAAAGGATTCATAAATGTTGAGCAGAGTAATAAAAGCCACAGATTTTTTGACCTCGTGTGGCAAGGAAGGTTTTAAAAAGAAGACTTCACTAGTGAGAGTGTATTTATTAAGTCTTCTCAGTTAGAGAAGCTTAACCCTAGGACAAAGGTCTAATAAAAACTCGAGCCTTTCCTCCCAAGCCTATTTCAGAAGATGTGCTTGTAGCCTCCAACCAGAGACGAAGGCATAGGGAGAAGAAGCTGGGAAATAAACAAAGACTTAGATATCATCCCTAGATATATATTGGTTTGGGTTACTAGAGATAAGTATATAAAATAGTTGATATGTGTTTGAAGGATATATACTATAGAAGGTGGCATAAATTACATCTTAGTACCTCTTAAAATATGAACTGATTGAATTTTCAAAGCAGAAGAAATTATGTAACATTTCCTACCCTTCAAATAAAACAATCTTCCATTTTCTTGTTAGATTTGTCTATACGATTGAGAAACAAGAGAAAACCTTACGTACAGGGTAGCCAACAGTTATCTCCCCAATAGAACGTATCCATGATCTCATTTTCTCAAAGGGATAGAGGATCAGGGATGAAGATGTAGGGGAAGGAGAGGTACCACGTGCAAGGCAGCTCCTTTGACTCCAGAGGGAGGAGGGCAAGAAGACAGGATACAAGCAGCTGAGGCCAGGTGGAGTGTCTCTCCTAATGGGAGAAAACATGGCTCAGCCACTGCAGCACATTCCTTTCTATAAGCAGCACAAAAGGATGGGTATGGAGAGTTTAAGGGGAGGATAAGATCTGAAACAGGAAGGACACCAAATATTCATGAGGACATCGAGCCTTGGTGGTTACTCAGGGAACAAGAGGGGACATGTCTATATTATCTCAGGAGAATGCCACATCAAGTAGTGCAAACCTGTATTGCAACTACTAGGAAATGTGACTACTATTAACAATCATAATGGTAAGAAATGCTGCTACTGTTAGTGTGAAAGATTTTACAATGCACCCCTCCCCCCGCCCCCGAAATAACATTGTTGTTCTGGTTGGATGACTTCAGCATAATCCCTTTTTCTCCTTTTCTGAATGACTTTTAAAGGTAGATAGCCTGCTCCTGCCTCTACCATTGTGTACTATTTAGCAGGACAGTAATAAAACCCATCCTTTCAGTTTTTGCGTTAATCAGCCAGAAATAACCATGTTTATTTCTAATGGAGAAGAAGAAATGTTAACTATCCTCAACTTTGAAGTACAGTAATGGATGAAACTTTCAGTTGTGTCTTTTGATAAGAGGATAGCATGGTAGCTGCTAAGCCACAAGAGGTCTACTTGTAAAAACATTCTAGCTGTCCAGAAAACAGTTCCCATTTCTAGGGATTAGGTTAGAATACATTGCCGAGGTACCTTTTCGGTCATGTGACCAAGTCCTTGCCAATGACAACTGAACACAGAAGTAATGTTTCAGTTATCACATGGTAGATATTTTAAATATAATATTAACTAGGAAAAGAGTGAATACACACAAATAACAAAAAACTGATCTCTAAAACTGAAAGATCCAGTACAAATTTGGCATCTAAAATGAATAGACACATCTCTGACGAAGAAGTACAGATGGCAAATGAATGCATGAAAGACTGTTCAACCTTGCTGGCCGTTTGAGAAATAAAAATTAAACTAATGAAGTCTCATCTCACTATATAAAGAGTGAGTATCATCTAGAAATTAAATGGCAATAAATTCTGGACAGGATAGAGGGAGAAAGCAGCCCTTCTTCATTGCTGCTGGATAACTGGTATAATTATGAAAATAAACATACACAGTCCTCAAAAATCTAATGGCCAGAATTCCATTTGATTCTGCTTCTCCACTTTCTGAAAGAGTTAAAGGCATAACACGGTAATGATATAGGAATTCCCATATTTGTAGCAGCAAAGTTCCTAACAACTAAATCTTGAAAGAGGCCTATAGTTCTGTGAACTGCTGAATGGAGAAAGAAATATACTTGTACACAATGAAGTACAACTCTGCAATAGAAAGATACAGATCTGAGTTATTTGTATAGAAATTTAATACCATAATGTTAAGTGAAGTGTTTCAGATGTACACTTAAAATATCACATGAGGGGCTGGGGAGATAGCTCCGAGGCACAAGTGCCTGCGTGGCAAGTGCAAGGTCATGAGTTTGAACCCCGGTCCTGCAAAAAAAAAAAAATCACATGGCTTCTTTTGTAAGAAAAATCCAACAGATAAAGCCCCAATTAAATACAGACAATAGAGAGAAGGAAGAAAAAAGGTTTTACAATCAATTACAGACAATATATTCGTCCATAATTGTTTCTATCTATTCTTTTTTTTATGTTTCCATCTATTCTTTTTTTTTTTAATATCAGATGTTGAACTTAGGACCTTCTGCTTGCAGGCAGGTGTGTCTGCCTCTGAGCTATCTTCCTGGCCCAGTCTCACATGCCATATATATATATATATATATATATATATATATATATATATAATTTGTCATGTTAGTCTGGCTGCATACAGTTTATGATAAATGGCTATATAAAACCTTATAAAACTAATAAATTAATCTCATTCTGACAACAAAATGAAAATGAAAATTAGAAAGGAGGAGCTGTAGCAGAAAGTGAGAAAAAATAATTAACATATATTATGCATATATACCAGTTCTTCACAATGAATGCAATCATTATATAAATATGTGAAAATAAAATTTAAAGTCTAAAAACAAAATACAAAAAGAATGTATATAGCCATTTTTTAGGTACAAAATCATGTATGTATGAGTGTTCATACAGGCAAAAGTGTTACACCTTCTCTAGATATTTCTTCATACTTAATTTTAAAAACCTAAGCTGTTTTGTTTAAAAGTATATCTAATCAGGTATTAGAAATTTTATTGAGAAAACTTGCTGTGTTTTGTAGACAAAGAGAGAAGGAAAAATATAAACAAAAATAAGTAATCTACTTGCAAGGAAGACTTCATTTACAGAGAGTTGCCAGAGGCCTGTGCAGTTCTCTAGGAAAAGAAATTCAGAAATGTCAGTTATTTTTATTTCTCGATAACTAGCAAATGCCAAAGGAAATGTCTCAAAGTATTGTCATTGCTAAAATTTTAATTGAAAATAAAGGTATTTTGATATAAAGTTGATTCTTATTTCTAAAGAGCTGTCAAATCAGAGACTAATTTATTGTATTTGAAAATAAAGAGTAAATTTTAAGAAGAGGTCATTTTTATAATTAAAAATTAAAAGACTAAAGATAATAAAAATAATAAAACATATATATATATATATATATATATATACATATATATATATATATATATCTTGCTGTCAACTCCACCTGTGTTCAAGTTGATACTTTCACTCCACATTGGTCAAAAGTAATGAAATTACACTATGTGATGGCTCTCTCCCTCTCCCATATGCTAATAAATTTAATAATCTGCTAGAGTCTCCAAGACTATGAGAGAAGCTTATGTTTTTCCAGTCATTTTTGTTGCTATCTTATTTTCCCTGAATACTTAATTTCCTGACCTAGAGAGCAGAAGTTGCTGAGGTCAGTAGACTTTCCTTTTTTAAGTACACTGAAAATCTTCCTACATATAAGATTAAGATTTGAAAGCAGAAAGATTACTACTCACTTTCCATTTTTATATTTCATTAATACTATCATATTATTCTTGTGAAGCAAAGATTAGGTAAGGCAGGTGGCTTTCAAACATGTGCATCCATACACAGAGGCAAAGAACTCTGCTCCTCCTTAATTTTACAATTTGTGCATTATATAACTGTAGGATAAGTCAGTTTCTACACTGGACCACTTCTCCTAGTCCACATCCTACCCGAATGACCATGAAGAACCATAGGGCTGATGTTAAATTATGGGAAATTCTAAGTTGTTTTCCACAGGGATTACTGCATACTTTAATTAGTTATTTTCCACTACATTTTAGTTCACGCTATGAAACTGTAAATAGCCAGAAGACCTTACATTTTCTACTTCGATCTCATCCTTTTAAAATGTGAAATATGAGGTTGCCAGAGGTCACATGGATTATAAACTGCGGACCAAGATTTTTGTCCCCAAAATTGCAACGTGAGAGCCTGTGTTCCCCTCCACTGAGCCAAGTCACTAAATCATACTTTCATGACAGCTATGTTCAGTTCTTCTACATTACTGGAGCTAATTTAGGATAGGCTACTGCCAGGTTTTGTGGAGACTGACCATTATGTGATAAATTATAAGGAATCATATGATTTCTATAATATATTCAGTTCAAGGTATAAATAAAGTAAATAGCAAAATAGAAGTTAATTTAAGAAGGAGAAGAGACACAGATTCACTGCAATGGAAGAGGACCAGGAAGTGGAGGAATACTGGAAGGGTTAGAAGGGCAAAGGACATAAAGAGGATAAACACGTATAATGGGCTTGTATCAAATACCCACAGTGAAAGTAGACATTACGTATCATAAACATGCACTAATGAAAATTTTCCAAAGAACAAACATTCATAAGTTGTCTCACTTATTCTACTCTCATTACTGGGACAAATACCCAACATGCAACATGAAGCAGGGGAAGTATTTAGATCACAGTTACTGGAAGTTTCAGTCCATACTCAGCTGACTTCAAGGCAGAGTGGCACATGGCAGAGAGCAATCATTCATGGTGGTGACAAAGAAAAAAAAGAGCAAAAATGGAGGAGTAGCAACAATGGCTGCAGAGAACAAATCTGTCTCCTTTTACTTGCATTTAGGCTTTACACCCCAGGCTGCATTCACACCCCAAATCCCAGTGGATTATGAGTTAATCACAAACTCTAGAAATCTACCCACTGACTGCATGAGACTTTGCGGAGACACCTAAACACAAACCATAGCATAAATTAAGTGACTGATAAAACATCAGTACTTATTTGGAAGCAGAAGACAGCATAATGAATGACAAATGTTAAATAGCTGAAAAAATTTAAAATCTCAAAAAGTCCAGGAAAAATATATCATATAATATTTTCATATGATATGTATTATCATATCAATTTAATTATAATTGCCTATGTATTTTTATTGTACTTTTATTTTGGCTAATTTTTGTTTAGTTTACCTCCTTTCTGTAGTTTCGCAATTATTAATTCACAAAGTCCCAGAAATTTTTAAGATTGTCAAATTTTAAAAATGTGTATCTACACGTCTTTCACCTAAGTTGGGAAGCCTTTGCAGATACTCTCTCTGTACTTTTCTTTCAAGATACAGTCAGCTCCTCAGGCTGCAGTAGGGTGATTTCCAATAGCCATTCTTATGCTAGCACAGCTAGCAGTAAGTAAATTACAGAAAAATTGTATCAGAACCAAAAATTGTACCACACTAAATACAAATGGAATGTCTGTCTATCTCAAGTTTCCCTAAATTGGATCCCTGAAATGCCTGGGGCCACACCGATGTAGGTGCTGTGAAAATTAAGTGCGATGAAAGGAAGGTGGCATGCAAGGGAAGAACACACAATTATGGTTGAAATAGCTTGCTTTTTTTTCCAAGTTTTACAGAAACTGAAGTGCACGTGAAAATATTCCTAGGGCCTCTCCCAGAGCTTCTGAGGGGAACTGTGGAACATAAACGACAGGCTTAAAAGCTTAACATTCGTTACTCTCAGAATAAATCTGCCTCTTATTTAAGATCTAGATATTAACCAAGAGAAATAATAAGAAACTAGGAGCAATCATCAGGCTGGATTAGAACTTTAGGAGTTAGAATTGGAGTGAGAAAAAAAAAAAAAAGAAAAAATATACACGAAGCAAGGAACACAAAGTGACATAAAATTAGGAGGCTGAATGGGAAAGAATGGAAGAACTGGGTCCAATTTAGTGTTGAAAAGAAATGGTGAAATGAGAGCATAAGTCTTCATCTTGGCACAGGAGAGTTTAGAGTCTGTTCCATCCCTCAGTGTGAGCGCCTAGTTCATGTGTTCCACCTGCACACCACACAAGATCAAGTCATGGTGAAGGATACATGAACGTTTTCAGAAACTACAAAGCTAAAGTCTCTAGGTCTTACCAGAAATATAACACTGACACAGATCTCCTATGAGCCACAGAGCAGAAGGACAGACAAAATCCAACTAAAATGCTCATTTTAATTAAAGGATAAATGCACAGAATTTCTCGTCCTTGCTTATATTCTCATAAGCAGCACTTATGGCAGTTATAAAGTTATTTAAATCTGCTAAAATATCATTGCCCCTCTAAGTGTGATTTTTCTATGTATATATTTTTCTGTATATTTTAAAACAAACCCCTATAAAATGATTTTCCTCAAATCTAGTGTGTACTTGATATAGTAGTCATTAATATGTGAATCACCTTCTGTCTTATTTCTCATTGAAACTGCTTAATCAGTAAAGGATCAATGAACAGAATAACAATTGAATTTACTTGACCATCCATAATTCGTGTGACAAATGTTGAACATTATCAACTTTTCCAGAAGTTAGCTTTGGTCTTTTAAGGCATGGCAACATCAGAGGCACAGTACATTATTCTTACACATAGTTGAAAATTGAAGATTGGTGGAAGCAAATCTAACTGTTCTTTTCCAGCTTAAAAAATAACCTCTGCTTTCATGATTTAAAATACTTTTTAAAGTCTGCTTTGGCAGAATTTTAATTCATCTTTCTCCTCCTCCTCCTCCCCCTCATCCTCTTCCTCTTCCCCCTCCTCCCCCTCCTCCTCTTCCTCTTCCCCCCTCCTCCTCTTCCTCCTCCTTCTCCTCCTCTTCCTCCTCATCCTCCTCCTCTTCCTCATCCTCCTCCTCTTCATCCTCCTCCTCCTCCTTCTCGTCCTCCTCCTCCTCCTCCTCCTCCCTCCTCCTCTTCTTCTTCTTCTTCTTCTTCTTCTTCTTCTTCTTCTTCTTCTTCTTCTTCTTCTTCT
>PVJA010002690.1:0-103834 GCA_004027025.1 Myocastor coypus | reverse complement strand
TCTCTTTCTCTGTGTCTCTGTCTCTGTCTCTGTCTCTCTTTGTGTGTCTGTCTATCTCTCTGTCTCTATCTGTCTGTCTCTCTCCCTCTGTCTCTTTCTCTGTGTGTCTGTCTCTCTCTGTCTCTCTGTCTCTGCCTCTCTGTCTGTCTCTCTCCCCCCATCTCTGTCTCTATCTCTGTCTCTGTCTCTCTCTCTCTCTCTCTCTCTCTCTCTCTCTCTCTCTCTCTGGGACTAAGTATCTCTGTCCAGGAGCACAATACTGTGTCCAGGATCTGAGACTGCATAACTCCCCTATTTCCTCCCAGAACTGATGGCTGAAATCATTAATTATGGTATTCAAGGGCTGGGCCCACAAATGTGGCAGTCTGTCAGTCTGTAAGGATGCTGAGATTGCTGGTAAAGTGAGAATTACCCTTTCACCTTAGGGCTTGGAGAACTTGGCGGGCTTCCCTCTCAGGACTGCACTTTTTTTTTCCTCAGTGACAAGTAGCCAAACTCTAGGGAGGGAAACCAGCGTAAGAAACTCCTTCAGGTTCTACATGACTTCTCCGGCCAGTATAAAAAAAAAGTGATCACATCTGAGTGTCCTTGAATGCTAGCACTGCGTTTTCTCATAGTTCCGGAGGCCGCAAGTTGGGCAGTAAGATGCTGACAGGATCAGCCTCCCATCAAAGGCTCTTGGGAGTTTGCTGGCTTTTGCTGGCCTTTCTTGTTTCTCAGGCCTTCTGGTAGCTGAGCACTCCTCAGCTTGCCAGTGCACCATTGTGAGCTGTGCCTTCCTGCACCTGGCCACTTCTCTTCTGTCTCTTAACAGAATATTTGCCATAAATTGGCCACCCTCCCAAATAGCCTAGGCTTTGCTGATGACATATCCATAACTTTCTGCAAAAGAACACACTGACAAGTAAGCTCACATTCACATGTCCTGAAGGTTAGGGAAATGATCTCATGATCTCTCTCTCTCTCTCTCTCTCTCTCTCTCTCTCTCTGTCTCTCTCTCTGACCCAACACAAATTCTACTTCTATATCCTTTGCGATCCCAGAATCTCATCAACAGGCATCTTTGTCTCTCTGCTGCTGAGAACCTCAACCTTCTGGCCTTTCAGAGCTTACAATAACATGGACACACAATCCAGGGTGTGTGTTGTGGGCACAAATTGCCTTAGCCAGCAACAGCCCATGTGCAACACACAGGAGCATAGAAACCTTTCCGGGAAAGAGAGTAGGTTCTGAAGGGAACAGATACGTTCAAGGTTTTGATGCCTGAGAACCAGAAGAACTCAGAGATTGCTGAAGAGAAAACTGTAAAAACAGATCCATTTGTAATTCCGTAGCGCTCTGTGCAGAGCCTGGCTTCCCAGGGACTTCGGAAGATGTCAGCACCAAGAGACAACATTTATCAGTGGCTCGCTGTGTGCTGAAGCAACTGCGTGTGCTGTGGACGCCTCCTGAGGAAGAGCGGCAGCCTTAGCGAAGCTGCCCTTATCTTAGGAATGCAGAAATGAGGTGAGGAGACCCAGGGTTGGCCGCTGTGAGCTCCAGCTGTTCAGGGGCCCGCAACCCGGGTAGCTGGGGCTCTCCGTGCAGTCCAAGCGGGGCATCTCCACTGTCTGTGTAGAGACCCAGTACACGCCGCTGAGAGGACAGCCGCCCTCAGAAGCAGAGGGTGGGCTTCTGTAGGGACATCGATCCCATGTCAGGGAGTCTGAAGCTCCCAGTTCCTCTTTAACGCTTAAGTAGCTGAGCTATTTTCCGAGTGAAGCCATCAAGTGGGGCTGAAGTACTTTTGCGACTACTCGGCTTCCGAAAAGGTCAGATTGGAACCCATCTAGAGACACACGCTCTGCGCGGAGCAAGCCGAACAGTAATTTGTTCCCACCAAAGTGACATTTTACCAATTTGAGTTCTACGTCTTTCAGAAGCAAGCGCCACCCCCTGGGGTGCCTGCTGCATAGGCCCGCAGTGGATGACAAACCAACAGTAGCATCCAAATAAAAATCCAGCCTGGGTTAGTAAATTAATCCTGCCATGAATACATTGAATAATCTCAGAGAAATGGCGATGGGTCTGATTCTAGCAGATTTTTCTTTTTCTTTCTTTCTTTTTTTTTTCTGTCACTTGCATGGATCCTCGGTGGCAGATTAAAAACAGAAACCTGCCTCTGGTTTATGGATTTCACTGGCTCACTGTCACTTCTGCGTGGAGGCATGAGTGTCACACACGCGCCCTTCCGACGGACCCCACGTATTTGCCATGGTGGGAACCCGGTCGAGCGGGCAGGGAGCTGCATGGAGTGTCCAGCTTGAAAAATAACCCATGGGCCTCCTCTTTTCTGTTCCGAGTTCACCTTTACTTTCTCTCTGGGCGCCTGAGCAGACTAATTTCGAGTTCTGAGTAAGTGCAAGGGGCGCAGTTAGAGGCTCTCCTGGCTCAGGGCCAAAAGGCAGTCTGAGGACTGAGCCAGCGAATGAGAAGTGTGGGGAAGGAAGGAAGGAAGGCAGGCAGGCAGGCAGGCAGGCAGGCAGGCAGGAAGGAAGGAAGGAAGGAAGCCTTGTGTCCGCAGATGGACGCCCAGCCCCAGAATTGTGTCCTACTGCTGATCTGGAATGTCACTCACACAGGCTGCCATGACAGAGTGAGGAAGCCGGGAGCCAAGGTGCCAGGTGTGTGTTCTCACAGCACCAGAGGCTGCAGGGTGAGCTCAGGGAGCCGGCACAGTCGGTCTCTGTCAGGGGCTCTCCTCAGCTTGCCCACTCTGTGTTCTCCGTGAGTCCTCACATGGCTCTTGCTGAGGGTGGGAGGTAGACATGTGAGAGAGAGAGATCTCTGGAGTTTCTTTTAAGGATGCTCATCCTATTGCCCAAAGGCCTTGCTCTCATGGCCTAAGCCAGCCCCATTTCTAAATCCATTGAAGATTAGTGCATCAACGTAAGAGTTTCAGGAGCACAGCCTTTCAGTTTGCTCCCTTAGTTCCTAGGTGGATTCTGAAACAGGCCCTCTGGGGTGAAGCCTGCCAAGGGTGCAGTTGCAGACGCTGTGATGTCAGTTTCTGGGTGCACACCCCATTGATGAGTTGGATCCTCACACTGACCCCCAAATTAAAGACAAGGAGTTTGGGTGGTAGACATTTGCCAAAGAGAACACAGCAGTTAGGTGGTGGAGCCGAGCTTCGAGTGTGAGGTCCACTGTGAGCCTTGCTAGGACTGGAGCCGTTAACCACAGCCCGGGCCTGCAGCAGCTGCACCCTGAGCCCAAGGCAGAGTGCTTGATGGTGGTAGTGGTGGCGGTGGGGTGGCCACAGGGGTGGCCACAGAGGACCCTCAGACAGAGTTCTGTGTTTAGGAGGTCTGCACTGGTGTCCCCTGAAGTTGTGTGTTTTCTCCCTACATTGTTTATATATTTACTTATTTACTTATCATATAAATTGACAGTTCCAAATTATACTAATGTTTGCTGTGCTATATGATGCTTTGAAATATGTGTCCATGGCAGAATACTAAATAGAATTATTTCACATCTGCATTATTGCACATATAGTACTTAGGGTGAGAGCAATACAGATCTGTTCTCTTAGGGGCTGTCCACAGTAGGGCACATTGTGGTTCCCTGTCCTCCACTGAGGTGAGCGTGTGGCTCAGAGGAACGTATTCTTCCTCTCTCACTGCAATGTTATCATTTGGGCTGGAGTATTTCCCCATGTGTAGCTCCCCGAGTTTCCTCCATGTTGCCCTAAATGACAGGACTTCTTTATTTCTAAAGCCTGAGTAGCACTATATGACGTGCATATGCACCTGGAACTATTCATCCCTCATAGTTAGGTCACTAAAATAAACACGATGTCTCCTGGGTGCGCTGTGCCATTTCCTGTGTCTGCATACCTGCCAGTGGGGTTGCTGCATCCCATGCCTGTTCTGTTCTTAATGTTCTTGAGGAATCTCATAAACTTGCCATGATGATTGTGTGAATAGACCTAGTTTTTAATGTATTTGGCACAGGGTCTCTAAGGTCTACTGGGTCTCACTACATAGACTGGGCTTGTAGGGATCCTCCTATTTTCAGCCCCCCAAACTCTGGGATTACTGGCCTGTGGCATCACACCCAGCCTATGAATAGACCTTTTAAAGAGTTTCCAAGCTGATGTGGTTGCTCTGGGGTCTTCACCTTAAGAACAGGAGCTCTACTATTTTTTCATTCTGATTTTATGCAAATCTCTCTGCCCACCCACTTTGGCACAAGGGAGAGAGGGAAACACAGGGCATAAACGACATAGCCTGCCCAAGCACCTTTATTAAAGTCAAGTCCCCTGAAGGATTTGGCAGCTCTTGATTTTAGGAGCCACTGTTTAGCAGAGAGGCAAGCTCCATCCTTGTGTGACTCATTGTAAGTTATGAGGTTGTTCATCCCAAGTTTCATAAAAACAAACAAACAAACAAAACAAAACAGGATAACAACCACTTTTGGGTTCTGGGGTTTACAAACAACTGCAACAGACACCTAGCGAAGTTCTGCCACGACAGATGTTTCCAGGCGTCTCTTCCGGGTTCCATCCCAGTGTGCTGATAGGAAAAGTCTGTTAGACACAAGGTGAAGTATTCACTGTGTGACTCTTTGTCTTGTGATGCTGTGCCATGCTGATCCCGCCCCCATTCCCAGGACCCTAAAATGAGCTGTTTTAAGCCACCAGGGTGAGGGCTTCCTACATGAGTCAGCCCTGCTTCAGGGACACATCAGCACTGTAACAGCTACTCCGTGAGAAAACAAGCATTTCTGTGGACTGTACTTATGGAGCTCCTATCCCTTGCTGACCCCTGCTCCCTCCTGCAGCTCCCTCCTCTTGTTCTTCATGAGTCCAGACTGGAACTTTGGAGTTGCTTGAGCTGCCATCTTCCCCCTCGCTCTCCGCATGCTCCTGGCTCTCCGCAGCCTCTGCTCCTACCCCACCTCCGCCCAGCAGCGCTCATCGTGTACCTTTCTGCCTTCAGGAGCCCCTGAATGCTTCACATTCCCTGCTCACATCCTGAACTCTTGACTTCCTGTTTTATTAAAACAGGAGTCCGATTGAGCCTGTTCTCACTCTAGAGCCCCTGAGGGACAAGTGTGGGCCACGATGTGGCAACCTTGGAACTTCGAAATAGACACAGAAAATACGATATACCCACACAGTACAATCCCACTGAGCAAGGAAGACAAATGACCGTGGTACATGCTGCAGCACAGAGGAACCTGCAGGACATTACATGACGTGAAATAAGGTGGTTGCTGAAGTACAGGCACTTTATCATTGCACTTGCATTTGAGTTACGGAGAGAACCATGTTCCTCTGAAATCTGTCTGGTGAAGGCAGACTCGCTACGTGTCTGTGCCTGGAGCCCAGGCCTGTTGAGAGGTAATGAAAGTACAGTGTGGTCCTGAGGGTGGAACTGGTGTCCTTATGAGAAGAGGAACACGACCTCGGGGCCCTTGTTCTTCGTCCTTGATCTTAACAGAGAAGCATCTGTGAGAATAAGATAGGAAGAGAGGCCTACCCCGGAAGCCTCCCAGGCAGCACGGTCTCCTTGAGCTTCTCTCCCCAGAGTTGGGAAAAGGGAGCTCTGTTGTGGAAGCCCGCCGCCCGTGGTACAATGTGGTGGCTTTTGTGGTGAGGCACATCACTGATAACAGGCATGCGTGGCTCAGTTAGACGGCAAGCAGAAGGTGGGATGCCAGGGTGTGGGGCGACAAATGGGGAAACCTGGGTAACAGGGCAGAGTTTCAGTTCAGGAAGGTAAAAGGTTCTGGACTTAGATGTTGACCGTAACTCACAACAGCATGAATGTATTGATGGCCTCCTTTGCACAGCTAAGTGTGTTGGAATGCCCACTGCTATTGTGTGTATTTTGCCACAAAAAGCAAATAAAACTGTGTCATTTCTCTTCAGGGCTGTCTGAATGAACACCAGATATTCTGTCCTCTCCTACCTTTCTGCTCTTGGTTCCCTCTATTCACAGAGTCCCTCTAAGCCTCTCTATCCATTGAGACTTTACCTCCCCTTGTTGGACCCATCCCAACAGAGCCATGACCACGGTGCTTCCCACAATGCTCTACACCTTTGCTCAGTTCTTACTTTCTTCTAAGTTTGATATCTTAGGCCCCTGTACCCTGTGTTTCCCATGCCCTTCTCTTTATACTACTTTCCTTCACAGTAAATATCTCTCTTAAAGGCCATTCACTGAGGTGCTTTCAATGGTTTGATTCTCACTAACCAAGTATAAGCACCACAGGACAGGGCTTTCCTTATGTCTACACATCACTGAGTGCTTTATGCCTAGAGTCAGGCCTCATAATGAATAAGTGCCCAGTGTGTATTTTTTGCATGAGAAAATTAGTCCCACAGTTGCTTGTGTGAATGTACATGCTCTTTTATCTAATGAGTTCCATAAAGGTAGGAGCCATGCCTTTTATCACCTCTCTATTCCAGAAAAAAAGACAAAAAAAAAAAAATGCAGACAAAAGTAAGACTGCAATAAATAGAGATAGATGGATGGAACATGAATAGATGACCAAGTGGGTGACTGGGTGGGCACATAGGTGGATGGGTGGGTGGATGAGCAGGTGAATTGGATGGATGGATGAGTGGGTGGGTGGGAGGGTGGATGGATGGGTTATAGATGGATGGGTGGATGCCTGGATGGCTAGGGAGATAGCTGGGTAGATGGACAGATGTCTGAGTAGCTTGGTGGATGGACATGAAGACAAGAGATAGATGCTGATGCCCTTTTGTTGGAACAAGGTAGATTTGATTCTTCTAAATTGGAATAGGATAGACACTAAATCCAATTAAGGGTCCTCCCTGCTGATGTGACTGACCGTGTTGCAGGTGGGGACAGACCACATTCTGAACCATCAGCTTCTCTCTGTTTTAGCTGCTGGTGCGTGGCATCTGCCTCAGCCCCACATCAGTTCAGCACAAAGCTTATTTGTGGCTTCCTTACGGCTTCCATGTGTCTCGAATGCAAACGCCTTGTCACGCCCCTCTAAGATGCCCTATAAAAACAATGACTTGAAGAAGAATGGTTAGGACTGTGAGCCCTTTCTTATTTTCAAGAGCTTTTCAGCAATACCCCTGACTGTTGTCTGACCATGAGTCTGACTTCCTTTCTTTCTCCTGCTTTTAGGATATCAAAGGTGACTTCAATACCTGCGTGGAAATAGAAGACAGAAAGGTAAGCCAATATTTTCCATCTCTCTGGTTTCAAACAAAACAAGAATTCTGTGATTTCAACTCACATGCTTAAGGCATGCCTCACTCAGCACTGATTTGCAGGTAACCATGTGCTCATGTTAGATGTGGTGATAAACTTTACAATGCTTCTCATTTTTTCTCCTCTCAATCTGTTGCTTTTAACAGTTTCAATGGAGAGTGTATAATGTAGTTAGGTTTATAAAAAATTGGTGCTGAGCTTTGGTTTTAGTTGTATCTTTTTTGGGAGAATGATGCATTTTCCAATGTAGATGAAGATTGTTGTTGGACATTAAATGTTTTGTATATTACATGTCAGTGTATGGTGTCACTTATGATACAGAATCTGGGCTATTGGGCTGCTCCATATGTATCTTCCCAGATCTGATCCCTGTCTTCTTATCTGAAAAAAGAATCTGTCTCAGTTTCATCCTTGAACATTCACATGTGGAGCCACTTCTGGTTTGAGGTTTGAGGCACCAGAGGAAGGTCTTTTCCTGTATGTCTGAGCTGCTCTACCATTTATCTGCCTTGGTGTGGGGCCCTTCAGGACAAGCAACTGGCAGACTATGCTTCATGCTTTCACACTGTGTTCACAGAAAGCAGCTCCTTGGACTGATTTCTAGAATTCAAGATGGTTACGCTATCATAGCCTTTTATTCAGGCCACAGACAGGTTTCTGTCCAGTCACTTGAGGTTTGAGGCACCTGATAGTGTTAGAACAAGTTCATTTCCATTGTAAACAAGACAAATGAATGCCAGGATGAGCTCTGGGCTGCACAGGCCCCACAAGCTCTGTCCCATCTCCCAGACTGCATGGACTTCCTCTGTCCAGTTCAATGAGGGTGAACACCCAGGCTAATGGCTGCACAGTGGAGCTCAGTGGTAAGGAGCCGTTTGTAGCCATTCTGGGCCTGAAAGAGACAAGCACATCTACTCTAGTATTTCTATGAATTTCCTCCTGTCTTGGGGTTGTTAGTCACTGATTAAAGCCTTAACTTTGAAAGATCTTTGTTTGCTAAACTTGACTTCAAATGCTGACACATGAATTCATGAAGCACTTGACATTGACATTTAGTGATTAAAAAATCTCCTTCAGATTCTGATTTACTAAGGCCTTTTCATTCCTCCTGCTCCCAGAGGACCCTTTCTCTGTTTTCCATATGCTTCTTTCTTCCAAAAATTTTGGTAAGGAAATGAATCATATATTTGGGCTATTGTGTCTCTGTGTCTCCAGTGTGGTGAGAAATTTGGGGTGAGACACATACAGGACGATGGAATATTGCTCAGCTATAGAGAAGAACCCATCTCAGCTCGCTATAGGAAAAAAAATGTATCTTAAGATCATAATACTGAGTGAAATAAGTCAGACACAGTTTCTCTAATATGAGAGATTCAAAATATAAACAATTTAAAGAGCACAAGGCAAGAAGAAAGTTAAGAAATAGGGAGATAGATCCTGTGGAGATGAAGAGAGGATCTAGGGAATGAGGTCAGGGGCCTGGGGATAGAAGTGATCCAGAGGTGATATCCATCTACACAGGTTCCCCCAAGCTGACCTTAAACACTACCCATCAAAAATGTACAAAAGTTCTCTTCTTAGAAAGTTAATGGTGAGATTTGGGAGTTAGCTGCGTATTTTGGAGTCCTTTCTTTTTGGGGAAAAGCCAAAATGTAAACTCTCATCAGCCCCAAAGAAGAGAGTCCTGCAGCCTCCTCAGAAGCACAGCCTTCTCACGCTGGCTGTGTACAGTGATGCCGGTGAGGCCACACGGGAGGCAGTGGCGACAGCCGCCAGCGTGGTCGTCCTCTTATTCCAAGAATGCACTCTGGTCCCGCTGTCACCCTGATGTATAATTATGAAACTTCCCCACTGCAGTGGTGACACTTGTTCCTGCGTGCGCGTGCGCATCCCTCTCCATTTAAGCCAAATGCTTCTGGCAAAGTCAGTAATTTGATAAAGTGGAATTGAAGTGACAAGAGATGACAGAGGTGCCAAAATAATAAGTAAACCTGCCTCTGAAGCAGCGGCCCCTTGGCCTGTGTGGGTTTTTGCCATCTCTGAGTGCTTGGAAGGAGAATTGGCAGTGTTTTCTTTAAAATCCAATTCGGTTTCTGTAAGAACCCTTAAGGACCCATGTGGGCCTGGTCGCAGCTCACAAACCACACTGAGGATTCCTCTGTTTGTTTTCCTTCCTTTCTGTATGTCCTCCATGCATCCTGCATGGAGAAAGATATTTGTGTATGTTGGCACCTTTGCTTTTCTCTGGCTGAGTATCTTCACCAGAAGAGTTTTTAGAAAACATAAAATCCAAATGTTTCCCTGGAGTCCAGCAGGCACTCTCATGGCTTCCTTCCACCCAGCCGTGGCCTCTCCCCTCAGCCATGAGGCCAGGCCTTTCACCTCAGAATGACTCATTTTTCCCATTGCTTCCTAGGCTGAGAAATGATTGAAGATAAAGGGTAGCTCTCAAGGGATGAAGAGGGCCCTCCTCTTAATGAAGAGAGGTGCAATAAAATCATTGTACTTGTTCTCCACAGAGTCTGGGCTCAGCCTGAAAACTTGACAGAGAAAAGAGGTGTTTTTGTTATTGTTTTTTTTTTTTTTTTCTTCCATTTTTCTGTTTTTCTTTGCTGCATGGCTATTTTCTCAGAGGTCAAGGGCAAGGGTTGTTAACTTTTGGAAAACTTTGGCTGGGTGTTTGTCTTTTTCTCATTACTGGGACAAATACGTGACACCCAAATGAAGGAAGGAAAGGTTTATTTAGCTCACAGTTACTGGAGGCTTCAGCCCATACTTGGCTGGCTCCAGAGCTGATTGAAACAGGGCAGAGAGCATCCAGTTCATGGTGGAGGGACAGCAACAAAATGGTGGCAGGCAATTAACCAATAAGGGCAACAGAGAGTAAGAGAGAGAGAGAGAGAGAGAGAGAGAGAGAGAGAGAGAGAGAGAGAGAGAGAGAGAGAGAGAGAGAGAGTCTGCTTTTCTGTCTCTCTTATATTACACTCAGGCTCTCTGCTTCAGGATATGTGCCTCAGAACACACCTATAAACCTAGCAGTACTAAGATCCATAATCCCAGCAATATTAAAACACATAATCCCAGTGGATCATGGGTTAGTCTCAAACTCTATGACTGCATGAGGCTTTGTGGGGACAACTAGACACAAACCATAACAGCGTTGGTAGGGAAATTCATGGTGCATATTGGCATGTGCACTGCTTTTATGTCTCTCTTTTGCTTCCAAGTGTGCCAACTAGCAGAGCCCTGGGAATGTACCAGTGCTTGGAAAGAGTCCTGCCATACCTTAAACTCTCTCAGAGAGTGGCACAGGGATATACTAAAGGCTGTTGGCATCTGTCACCTTTCCACAAAAGGCATGAGCACAACACACATCTTCCCACAGGTGAATGCTGCAGAGCTGCTGCAGATTGGGCAAAGGTGATGGGGGAAGCCTGTCAATTGGAAGTCGCTGCATGGCCTTACCAAACAGCACACACTTGACATTTAAGAACCTGTGTTTCTGCTGAGGAAGGAAAGCATTTAAATTCATTTTTATTCCTAGTATAAGACCTATCTGAATTTCAATGCTATCATGAAGAGCATGCTTCAGGTGATGGGCGGAGAGGCTGATGGGTCAGTCAGGAGGACGATCTGTCAGGAGGAGACCAGAGCCCATTTGTCAGAGGCCATCAACACAGACAGAGCTTCCTCTTCTCACGTATCTCCTGGCCTGGTGCCACTAAACAGCTTCAGATCAGCTCCAGACCTGCCCAACAGGAGTGTGAGCAGTCTTCCAGGCTGGCTCTGAGTGTGGCTGTCATTGTTGTCCTGGTTGGTGTTAACACATTGGGATTTACACAATGTTTTCACAGTGCACACTGCAGACCAGGCATCCTCAGTGGTTCCGCATGCTTGCTTGTGCGTGCGTTTGAGTTGTGCATGGGTGACATCTTCATCATCTCAGTTTCACAGGAATGCAGACATTTTTTCTGTTGGAAAAAATATCAGCTCCGACAGGGAAGGCAACTTGTAAAAGGTAATTCCAGTAGACCACGAGTTCCAGATCTGAGCTCAGGGATTTTGACCACAGGAGATATGCCTCTGTTATTTCTAATGCTACTTAGTCTTGTACAAAAAACACACATTGCATTTGCAGCACCTTGGAACTGTACTTTCCAACTAGCATATTTGTGGTTGATCTGTAACTTTATTCATTGCCAAGTATATAATCTTAGTTTCAGAAGGAGGTATGTTTTCAGCCTCAGTGCTTTGGATCTAGCTGACTCAAGGCAGAGACTCTTCACTGCCTTGACCTTCCCACCCTTCTGCTGAGCACCTGCTTCCTGGAAGGGAAGATGCCCAGATGTATTCTGGTTTGAGGATCAAAAGCAATAGCTCTGGGGCCGGGCGGGATGGCTCACTGGTCTGAAGCGCCTGCTTGGGAAAGCTTGGGCAGCTTCAGGGACCTCGGTTCAATCCCCGGCACCACATGCTGCGCCAGCCCTGCCCTCTGGGGTCGGGCTGAGCTGGCCATAAAAACGAGTGAATAAACAAAGGTTCTGAAACAAGAATAAAAAAAAAAAAAAAAAAAAAAAAAAAAAAAAAAAAAAAAAAAAAAAAAAAAAAAAAAAAAAAAAAAAAAAAAAAAAAGCAATAGCTCTATATGCAAAGCTCAGACTTCACCTTCCAAAGACTCATTTCAGTTCCTTATTGCAGTGATTTTACCCAGGAATGAGCAGAATTCAGAATTCCATGGAAATATGGGAATAACAATGTGAAGAGGTTAAACCATGGGATTTTCAGTCTACAGGTGATGAGTTTTAATCTCAACACTGTGGCCTTGATATTTGTGACCTAGTCTTAGTTTTTATTTATTTATCTATAAGTTGGGGATAATAAAATTCCTTTAAAGCAAAAGGACATAAATGGATTGGGGCTTTGTGGTAATCTTCCTTCCTCCTAAAGGGGAGGAGGTCTCTTCTGGGTGAGCTCAGGATTATGCAGAACCAAGGAGGCATTTGACTTTGTCTGACAAACTCAAAGAGAAAATGAGTCATTAAAGAGGGGTAGAGGGGCTGTTGGGTGAGTCGTGCTGAGGTGAAAATGGAGACTGGGTAGAAGAAGATGAAGTCAGCCAGGACTCTGAGAAACAGAAGTGTTGGTTGTTAGTCATGTGTTCCATTTTTAACAACGCATGAGGGAGAGAATATGTGAATGCAGACATCTCTTCGAGATCATCATTTAATTTTGTTTTGTCTATACCCAGAAATAGGGTTACTAGTTCACACTGTAATTCTACAATGGAATATTATTTAGCTTTAAACATATTTACCATTTACAGCAACATGGATGAATCTAGATAGAGGACGTGCTGCTGAGTGAAAGGAACCAGATAAAGAAAGACAAACACTGGACATTCTCACTTACATATGGGGCATTTGCAAAGTGAGATTAATAATACCAGAGTAGACTGATGGTTGTTAGGAGCTGGAGGTAGGAAGAAGGATCAGTGATACATATTTTTAGCTTTAAGATGAATAATTTCTAGAAGAGTTATGTTTGGTATGGTGCATATGTATGTGTGTATATATATATATATATATATATATATGATTAGCAATATACTGAATTTTCTAAGAGCATAGATGTCCATCATCCTTACTACAAGTGGGAAAAGCAGTTTCTTATGACGTGACAGCTGTGTTCATTAGTCTGATTGTGGTAAGCATTTGGGAGTATGCATGTATAGCAAAACAGCATCACCTCAAACATCACAAATGTGCACATCTTTAATTGTCAGTCATTGCTAAACAAAGCTTGGAAACCACAAAGATGTGTGACATAGTGGAGATGTGTGTGCTGCAAGCCACCACTGGCCAAGTGTGGGGCTCAGTTCAGAGAACATGGATGATGATCTTCCATGTTAGGCCTTAGCATGAAAATGCAGGTGGAGAGAGTAAGGAGTTTGCTTAATCCTTTGTTTTCTACATTTCATGCCTTGCGATTACATCCCAGTGGCATAATTTGGTGGTGGTGGTGGTGGTTTTGTGTGTGTGTGTGTGTGTGTGTGTGTGTGTGTGTGTGTGTTAGACAAACTGGAAGATATCAAGCATTTGCTAACATGTCTTTGTGACCCAATGGCCCTCTTAGCTGGCAGTTCTCACCTCTAGATGTGACTGAGTGATGTTTCTCTCCTTTGCATTAGGAATAATTTTATGCATGACAAAAGATATTACTTTCTTTTAATCTAGTTTAGGGAAACATTGCTTTTGTTTCTTAAATCTTCCACAGATTTTAACTAATCTTTTTTTTCAACTTCTAACAGATCTATAAGAACAAAAATTGAGTCAGTGTAAAGATCAGAGAACGGTAGGACAGTTGTCCATATGGAATATAAATAGTTGATGTTGAGGAAACACTGCTTTCTCTCGGGCAGTTGAAGCCTGTGCAGGGATTCTGTTTGCCTTTTGAAAATTCCAAAGTCTACTTGTTTGCAGAGGTCCAGGAGAGAATATAAACAAGAGTAATGTTCTTAGCAAGCAGGGAGGACGAGAAAGGTTTGGATTACAAATCAGATTAAGGCTCTCCACCTAACTTGCTGACTCTGGCCCTTGGCTATGGACAGCTCCATCCAGAAGTGCAACAGGGACTCCTCAGTTTAAATGTTTGTGTGCAGGTCATTGCTATGATGGGCACATTTAGATCAGCAGGAAGTATGATTAATCTCCTGGATTTTTGTGGCTTAGATGACAGTGAGGCTGTGTGTCATCATGAAGCAGACACCAGGGCTGCTGCTCATGCCACCATCTTGCCCTGTGGATGACAGTGGATCAGCCCACCAAGCTTTGGATAGACAGAGCAAGGTTTGTGGAGACAACTTGCTTCTTACTTGGAAACAAGAAGACTCATGAATGAATTTCTCATTAGAAACCTCAGGGAGGCACCTTAGCCAAGAAAGGCAAAGTGGATTAGGAGCATCTTTCTGGGTAGAACTCCCCCAATGTGCCTGAGCCTAGGTCTTTCTTCTAATCCAACTGTTCTCTTTTAAAGGACTGATTATGCATATGTATTAAAAAGAAAGAGGTGCTGAGGACTTCCTCCAAATTTTGTGACTGAAAATGAAAGCATTTACAGAGGAGTGGCTTTGAAATTTCAGGGTGAGGGGAGATGTGCAGAGCATCCTAGGAAGGTATTAGAGAAACTAGACATCATATGCAGGGGCACAAGATGTGGGCACCCAGTAGAGGACAGGGGAATAAGGCTCAGGAGGCAGCAGGAACAGGGATTAAGATGAAGCCTGATGCTGGATGTATATTCCCTGAAGTGAATGTAAGTATTACATGTGTCCAACATGTGCCACTACTCCTAACAATAATTAGCAACCCAAAGTGATGAGGCTGGAAAACAGGCTAGCACACATTGTCATACAAAGCCTTAGGCAATGCATTGGCCTGCAGTCCAGATAAAGTCGACTTTTCATGGAATGTGCTGTGATCTGGAGGAAGGAGCTGATGCCTACAGACACCTCCATTGCCTGAGACATCTGCTGGTGCACAGCTGGGGTCTGTTCAGGACTTCTGGGATTGCTGTTTGTTCAGGCTCTCCATCTCTGGCCAAGGAACTGGGCAGAAGGGTCTCATGCCAGCAAAGCCTTCCCCTGTGCTGTTTGGCATTGCCCTTTGTCCTATATTCTATATTTCTTGCTATAAGTTCCCCAACACTGAATCTTCCTCAGATTAGGAACCCTCATTCCTGTGAGTCATGGTTCTCATACCATACTAGTGTGCCTTCTTCTGCCAGCCTGTCTTTTTTTTTTCCTGTGAAGCAAAAGCCTCTGAGCAGCATCTTATTCCTGATTCCAGGGTTCCACCATTTCTGGCCAAAAAATGGTACAGTGGCATCTAACATCTACAGGGTAGCTGATGTTTACTGACTTGCCTCATTTCCTTTGCTCAGCAAGGATCTGTGATGAAATCCTGGTTGTGGAGTACAACACAAATAGATCTCCTCTTATCCTTGCTCATGTTCTCTGCTGAGATACTGGGCACTACGCTGGATTCAACACCATTTCATTTAACTGAAGGGTGGACAACAGTAAGATGATAACTTCCAGTGTCAGGAAATAGGCATTCAAAACCCAGATAGGCGGGGATGGGCATCAGGTTTGGAGAGGACCCACCTATCCACCACTGGTGGAGGAAGTCGGGTGCCACCAAGAAATAGTTAACACTTTTATTTCTGCATAATTTATTTGAAAAATAGCCAAGCATAGTGGAAAACAGTTTGGGAATAAAGTCAATCTGAGTGTGGATCTTGACTCTGCCCTTTACTTCTTGGGAGCCACTGACGGTGTCAATTTGGCTTTCTGACACGCAGACTTTGTTTATAAAGTGGGGCTTGTAACACATGCCATGCATGAACTTGTGTGCATCTTAAGAGGTCTTTGATCACACAGTAGGAAAACCAGGTTGGCTCAGATTTAGAGAAAAAGCGGGATGACAGTGGCTGCAGCCATTGAGATCTTCCCGAAGATAGCAGTATCTGCATATTTAGACTTCACCATTTGGGAGAAACTGGCATCCACTTGAATATGCTTACATTCTACCTGTGGAAAAAATGGTTTCTTTCCCAACACAATTGTTCCTCCCTTTGTCTGTAGGGGACAGTTTATAACCTCCATGAATGTCTGAAGCTATGGCTAGAACTGAGTGCTATATTTAAATTTTCTATAATAATATTTGATTTACAATTTAGGCTCAGAAGAGGTTAGTAATTATAATGAATAGTATGAAAATTTCATAACAATATATTGTGAAATATGTGGATGTGGCCTTTGCCTCTGTCTCAATTTCTCTTCTCTCATTGCTGGGACAAATACCCAACACCCAAAATGAAGGAAGGAAAGGTGTATTCAGCTCACGGTTACTGGAGGTTTCAGTCCATACTTGGTCGGCTTCCAGGCTGAGTGGCTCTTGGCAGACAGTAGCAGTTCATGGTGGCAAAACAGCAACAACGGTAGCTGAGAGAGTCTGTCTCTCTGTCTCTTTCACATTGCATTCAAGCTCTCTGCCCCAGGTTCGGCGTAGCACTCACACCCATAATCCCAGAAGTACTAAGACCTATAATCCTAGTGGATCACCCATAATCCCAGTGGATTAATCTCAAACTGTAGAAGTCCCCACCCAGTGACTACAGGAGGCTTTGGGGGGACAACTAGACACAAACTGTAATAGCCTCTCTCTCTTTCTCATATATATACATTATATAACATATATCTAATATGTATAATATCTATATCTATCTATAATATAAATATATCTCTATATATTGCATATATTATATAGTATATGTGTATATGCATGTATTTATATTCATATATATATGAAAGTCTAATATAATATACGATATGACAAGGATAGAAGAAGGATGTAGATATTGTGACATGGCATTAGGCTACATGGACACTAAGATGCCATGACATTCTGATAAGTGAGATAGTTACAAAGTCACTAATGAGCAGGTAGCCTACAGACTATGGATAATTTGGAAAGAAAAGAGGCTTCACATGTCAAGAGGACCAGGTTGGGATGGCCCACGATTGCATCATACTACCAAAAATAGTACCATGTACTGATTTCTCAAATTTTCTATGTAATATTTTTGGACACCTGGGACAAGAGAAGCCAAAACTGAATTAAAGGGAGAATGCCGGTAGGTCTAGTTCACATTCCTCAACAGGAGCCGTGTAGCTATGCAAGGCTGTGCACTGCTTGACTTTTAACCACATCCAAGAATCCGATGGGCACAGAGGAATGACTGAAATGAACTAGAAGGATGGAGGGAGAGAGGGAGAGGGAGAGAAAGGGAGAGAGAGAGAGTGAGTTTCCAAAGGAAACCTTAATAAGTCCTATTTTCAGAAAGGAAAATGGCTAATAATGACAACATCCACCTGCACAGAGCACTAACTAAATGCCACAGGTAATCTGCAGCGCTTTATGTGCATTGTACTATGAATGCCTTATAAGAGTCCCTTACAGTCGAAACCATTTATTCCTTTATAACAGATGACAAAGCAGATGAGAGGGGAGGCTCACTGGCAGGCCGGCTAGAAGTGTGAAGAAGGAAATCCAACACACCAAGTCCTCCTTTGGCTCTTAGCCACCATGCTACCCTATCTCTGACAGGAATGCTGCACAGGAGAGAACAATCAGTATCCCAAACATGTGCAACCAGCGTGAAGCCCAGCACCCAGGCAGGTGGTAGCTCTTCTCATGAGAGCTACTGCGCCATAGCTTTCAACAGAGCAGAACTGTCCTGTGCCAAGGATAACGACCTTCTGCTGTCCATGTTGGTATCTAATCTCCTCTTAGGCTCTCATCCTAGTGTATGATCTCAGGTCCTGAATGGCCCATCTGCTCTCTAGGGATGTCAAAATGGCCATGGTGCCAGACAGTGCTTCTCTCTGCAGCATGCCTGTGAGTTATTTTTGTAGAAAGAGCTTCTTACTCCAGCACAGGTCTCTGAACCTGCCTTTTTGTATTTTGTCTGCAGGTTAACTCTTATGCTCAATGCTGAAAATGACAAGTTAGGCATACTTTCTGCTCTGATATATTCTAGGAAAATGTGAGAGTGGGGAGGGGCTCAGGAGGAAGAGACAGGTAGCCTATAGAATGTGGATATAGAGGCAGGTAAAAAGAGGCTGAGTTTCTAAGATGAATGTGGTGTCAAGGGAAATTAGTTTCACATGGGTTGGAAACTGAAAAGCAGATGAGGAGGTTTTGCTGGGCCTGCTCAGTGGTACCGCAGACCAAGACACATCACAGAGTGCAATGAAAAGCAGGTAGGTCAGGCTGTGTGTCTGATCCACCCGCCAGCTGGTCTGGAAGCTTTGGGACCCTAATCTAAAAAGCCTCCAGGGTAGCAGAGGGGCTAAGAGCTTCAGCTCAGGATGCTCAAAGGGCTGATTTGAACCCCAGATTCCCAGTTTTCTAGCTACTTAACCTCTCAGATGCTCACTTTCCATGGAAACTGCAGAGGATAAGATACTTCTGGGGATGCCCTAGGACTCCATGAGCTGCCCTTCTGTGGGGACTTACCATCGTAGGTAGATACAAACTTGGCCCTAAGGACGGATGAGCTGCCTGAAGATTGCATTCACATTTGCTTTACTCTCTCTTACTTTTTAAAAGATCTTTGATTCAGTTTGTTAGTGATGAGCTCAGAGAAGGTCTAGCTAGGATCAGTTAAGTCGGTAGCTATGCAAATAATGCAACTTGAGCTAGACAGAAGTCCTGAGAGTCAAGAGAAGGTTGTGTGTCTCCCACAGGTCCTTGTCTGTCTGAGGGAGGATGTTCAGAGAGAGGTGGGAACATAATGGATGCCCGAGGTTCACTCAGCTTGGTACATCCACCTAGCACATACTGGCTGGTGAGGACTCAGGCTGTGCAATGGCTGTTAGATTTGCCCTCAGCAAAGGTGTGAAACGCACAGTGCATGTACCACTATAGGCTGGTCCTTGCCAGAAGCTGGTAACTCATGCGGAAAAGCAAGCCAGATGCTCCATATTTAATTCCAAAGATGAAGAGAAGATAGCTATGCATGCTTCTCCTCTTTTGAGCATGTGCATCTCTCTTGGGTTATAGATTTGCAGCTTGTCAAATCAGCGGTGTTATCAGGATGCTGCATGACTTAAAATCAATTTAACAAATAAAATCTTATATCAGACAGTTGTAAACACCCTTGGCAAGGCCTATGAGCAGTCCCTCTACTGATAACTTCACTGTGGTGAATTACCTTCTGCTTAAGACAAGTTGTTTTATGTTTTGATCCCTTAATTTTAAAAGTGTGACTTGTCATCTCTTCCCAATTTTGTATTAACTGGGGCTGAGTTGATTATATTTTAATGTCATTAATGATAGCTATTATTTTCATTTGTCATTTATTTTACTTTCAGAGAGGCAAGTCTGTTCTTTTGTGTAATTTTCAGTGATGTGTCTCTCTTTAAACTCCGAATTAAAATGTATTTAGGAAATGCCTAATTAAGTGCAGAGCTATTTTTTTGAAGATGATTCTGTCATCTTGTCTTTTCAAAGGAAAAAAAAAATAGCCAGTGGCTTCTTTTGGTGATGAGTGGCATGAACATTAATTAATTTTTCTTTCTCTTCTGTTGGTGTATTTTATTATCCCACTTCTTGATATGTGATTGGATAACTTCACATTTTAGGTAGAAAGCACTCCCTGTCCAAATGCGATTCATGTTGTCCCAGGCCTTTTGAACAGCTCAACTGGTGTTTTCTTCCTGTTGCTTGAGGTCAGAAGAATCAAGCAGTTTGCCATCCATCTGGGTTCTAAAATCATGTTTGATGGAATCAATGCACTAGCAAAGAACCTAGGAAGCAGTGTGTTGGGGAAAACGTAACTGTGTGCACACCGTGTACATAAAAAGGCACACACACAAGCCATGCCCTTCTCACACCGTGTCCCTCAGCTCACTGTCCTTTCTGCCCCACTGCAGGCCAGAACTTGATTTTTCTAAAGTTAGAAAAAGTATACTGACTTTTAAATTAAGAACTATCAAATTGGGGGACCACCCTCTCGGGGCCCCCTCCTGTCTCTCTCTCTGACAGGAGCTTTCTTTCCCTCAATAAGTATATTCTGCTCATTAAAAAAAAAAAAAAAAAAAAAAAAAAACTATCAGGTCTGCAGCTTAATTAAAATTTTGTCATATTTTCTTGATTTTTTCCAATTTAAACAAGGTATAATTGATAAGTAAAATTATGTATAAGGTAAAACTTCATGTTTTTATATTCATATGTGTTGTGAAATAGTTACCACAATCTCTCTGTCTCCGTCTCCATCTCCATCTTCATCTCGATCTCCATCTCCATCTTCATGTCTGTCTGTCTGTCTGTCTGTCTATCTACCTCACTGATCTGTCCTGGCAAAGAATCTGTTAACTCATGTATGAAATATATCCAGACTCTCTATATTTAATACCAAAGATGTAGAGAAGACAGGTACTTTTGTTTCTTTTCTTTTTTTGGGGACCAATTTTTGGTTAGGTGATTAACTCTTGCATTTCACATACACCACTTCACATATTTATTGATTTATTTGGGCATCTCTGTGTGGTGAAAACTTAAGATATATACCCTTAATAAATGCTATATTTTTTAAGTGAATGATTTTTTTTGTGGGGGAGACAGATTCTCTAGAATAAGCAAGGGTCGTAAGGTCCACAATTTCTGATTTCTGGCTGAGCCAGCAGAAGGTGTGCAGCAAATGCCCACCATAAACCAGTCAAGCAGGGCCTGACTCAGCCTGGAACACAGACAACATTTTTCATCCATGATAAATAACTGGCACTCATGGTATCTAAGAAATCAAGTTAGAGGAGGCCCTGGGTGAGTGTAAGCCCACCTGTGCATTTCTTCAGAGTCATCGCATAACTTTCTTAGATTTCAATAAGGAAAAAGCGTGCATTTTTAATTTAGTCATTTCAGGTGACATTTACTTGTTGACATAATTTACCAACCCATAAATGTACAACTATTAGTTTTGCCCCTATAATTAGAATATTTCTATAGAAAATCATTATAAAATGCAAGAGCTAATCACCTAACCAAAAACTGGTCCAAAGAAAAAGAAAACAAATTAGGCACACAGTGAATATTTTTCCTTGATATGACTCAGCCTGTTCCTACTAAATTAGCCACATTCCCATAAAATAAGAACATTTATTCTTCTGCTATTTGGGGTTGCCATTAATAGCAAACGGGCTTGTCCTTTTTTTATTGGTAGTGGTACAGTTTGATGAAAAATTCATTTGAAAACTGGAATTTGCTTGCCTACAACTACCCTTTTGATGTGGCCTTATTTCTGTAGTTTATTCTAGTATGAAAGAAAAAAGGCCCTTGAACATAGCTGCCACTATTCTTTCAGGTGCAGTGTCAAAGTTTTGGCAATAACCTAAATGCCCAATTTAAGTTAATGGTGTATCCCATTGAACAAAAACATGATAAATTATTATGTCATCTTTAAAATGAATATGCCTAGCTCAATGGTATAAAGCTGTGTTTCAGCAACTTAGGAGGAAGGAACCTGAAAAATTATGAGTTGAAAGCCAGCCTGAGCACCTTATTGAGACTTGATGTGAAAATAGAAATTAAGAAAAGGGTGAAAATATAGCTCTGAGGTAGAATACTTGCCTAGCATGTGTCAAGCCCTGGGTTCCATCCTCAGCCCCACAGAACTTAACAAAAGCTACCTGAACAAACAAACAAACAAATAAGTGTCAGTAAATAATATTCTTGTGCTGGGCTGGGGAGATAGCTCAGTGGTCTAAATGCCTTCATGGTAAGAAAAAGGATCTGGTTTTAGCCCCAGCACTGAAGGCCGTGCCTGACCCAAAACTATGTGTGGTGGCACACACCTGTAATCTCACTGCAAGGAAGGCTGAGACAGGAGGATCACTATGAGTCTGAGCTGCACAGAGAGACTCTGTATAAATACATACATACATACATACATACATACATACAAACATACATACATACTTTTGAAAAGATTAAGAAAATAAAACAAGAATATTCTTGTGTTGAAAGGCCATAAATACAATAGTGATAACTGTTGGATAAAAATATATCTCATGAGAAAGTCTGTCTTCCCAATAATAGCCATGTATACAATGTTCATGGAAAACAAATACTTATTAATTACCTTTATTTGTAATTGGAAGGTTAGAAAGGATGAGTGGCAAAGGCTGTGAGAAATCATGGCCATTGGGGTTGCCAGTAGCAGACTGAAACTCAGTTTGTTACTTTTTTCAAAGAATGAAAAATAGAAAAAGAAAAGCATTAAAAACAAAACAAAATTTAAAGTATTAGGAATTCAACAGTAGCTGTTGTATTGCATGATGTTATCTTCAAATCAGATATTTAGTTTGCAAGATACAAACCTGCAAAATTGGTTAACAAAGCAAAACAACAAAAATGTTATAAGAAATTGAAAAAAAAATAAATTTAAGCATTAACTGTTCCTTTTAAAAGACCAGCAGGTATCCTGCATATATACATAAATATATCTTTTTTCCCTTCTTTCTTTTGTCCTTCCTCTCATCGCAGTTTTATTCATTAAACAAATTCTTTCTCTTTCACAGTATATATTGTATCTTTTAGATTTTATTTAATCTTTCAGATTCTCACACTAGCGAAACAATACAATGTTTGCACACGTGGGTCTGAGTGGTTTCACTTACCAGTACAGTCTCTGGTTGTAACCATTTATCTATAAAAGTCTTGAAATTATCTTTTTTTATATATACCTGAGTAACACATAATCAAGAAGTCACCCAGTAATAAATGCTGGAGAGGCTGTGGAGAAATGGAGCCTTTCTCCACTGTTGGATGTAGACTTGTTCAACCAACCTGGAAAACAGTGTGGAGATTCCCCAAGAAGCTAGGACTGGAGTTCCCACTCAAGCCAGCTATTCCACTCCTGGGCATTTAAAAAAAAAAAAAAACCCTGAAAGCTCATACTGCAGTAATATATGTGTACCCATTTTGTAGTACTATTTGTCATAGCTAAATCTTGGAAACAACCCAAAAGTCCATCAGATGAGGAATGACTTAAAAGAAGTTGTGATATTTTTTACATATTTTCTTAGCCTTTCTATATCTCAGGTAGAGATAGTAATCCTATCACTGACTCCCAGGTGTTATTTATTTATGGGTAAATTGCAGTCCTGTATCTGCACATAAAAGTCACTCAGTGCATGTTTCCTGGTAGCCACATTAAATGTAGGGTATAACAAAGAATACCATTCCCATTGAGAAATAGAAGCTCCTAGAAAGAAGTTCCAAGTAAGACGCCATTACCTATAGTAAATATCTAAAGTGAAATATTATCAAAGGTCCAGGCGTATGAAATAGATACAAGTCACCATCCAGACAGTTGTAAAGAGGAACCCTTCCTTGTCCTATTTTTTTAATAAAAAAATGAATAAAATCAGAGTTCTCAAGATTGTCACACAGTTGACTGTGGGCTACACATCAATCCTGGATACTGTTTCAAGATGCAGATGCCTTTGTCTTTGCTGAAATGGGATCTGTCAGAATGGGCAGCAACTTGTCCAGTGATTCAAAAAGGATGGATGGGGAAATTAGGTAGGGTAGTAGTCTGCCCATCATTGCTAGCCTCATTTAGGGCAGAAGTATCAATGTCAGACAGGAGTCACCAGACCTACTGGTATTCGTGACACAATGTTCTTGAAATATAGCTGTTTCTTTAAGTAGGGTCCATTTTGACCTTTGATTTTAGGGTGGATATATGCTGTCTACCAGAAGTTGCTTTCAATAGAATTACTAAAGGTATAACTTTAATTCTCCCTTTATCTATGCTCATAGATAATATTCTAAATTACTGGGACCACCTTGCTGATCTATGTACCTCAATAATTTTGAGAGTTTGTAAAATCATTGGATGCCATTTAACAGTCATTTTATCATTTCATAAAGTCAATTGTTTTTACATTTTGAAATTTCCAGATATGCTTTATGATAACAGTGATATCACTATGCCAAATAGTTAACTTTAAGTAGCTTAATCATATATTTCTTTATCACCTTTACTAGAGTTATTGTCATTACTGCAATTGGTGATTTGCCCAATATTTACCACTATTTAAAACACATTTGACATGAAACATGATTAGTAACTACTGGTCACTAGCTATTAGGCCTTTTTTGCCCAGGCTAAGGTATCATTAGAAAGAAGAAGACACCCATCTTTGATTTCATCCCTACACATAAAACACTGGGTATCCAAGGTCACTTCAACCTGTTTTCTCGGTAGCTACCACCAAGGACCTTACAGTCATTGGAGAAACAGACATCAAATATAAGATTATGTAATTAGAATTGTTTTGTAAAGTAAAAAAAGGATAGATGTCTTAGTTACTTTACTCTCATTGCTGGAACAAATACCCAACACCCAAAAATGAAGGAAAGAAAGGTTTATTTAGGTCGCAGTTACTGGAGGTTTCAGTCCATACTCGTCTGGCTCCAAGGCAGAGAGGCACATGGCGGAGAGCAGCAGTTCATGGTGGAGGAACTGCAACAACTGACCAAACAGGGCAGCAGACAGCAACAACTTCTATCTGTCTTTCTGTCCCTCTTTATATTGCATTCAGGCTCTCCGCCTCAGCCTATCCACTTTATGCTATACCCATAATCCCAGAAGTACTTAAAACACATAATCCCAGGGATCATTGATGAAGTCTCAAACTCTAGATCAGTACTAAATCACATAATCCCAGTGACTCATGAGTCAAGTCTCAATCTATAGAAGTCCCTGCCCCATGACTACATGAGGCTTTGGGGGGAACAACTAGACATAAACCATAACAATAGACTGGTTTTGGATGACAGAAAAGAGTAACTGAGAGAGAAAGAAAAGAAGAAAAGATAAGAAAAAATAAAAGGAAGGAAGGAGTGGAAGAAAACAAAAATCAGTGATGAACTCAGTTTTATGTGATATCATCTCAACTTGGCATGAAATTATTTTCCTGATTCAGGTACTACTGGGCCCTGGGTCCTTACAAGGCCCCATGGAAAGCTTTGCCCTCCCTTCTTTGATGGTTTCTCTTAATACCCTGGATTTTGCTTGCCCTGGGAAGCCATCAGAAAGACAGCACTAGCTGTACCCCTGCATACTATAATTTCAGTAACCATGCTGAAGGAGTTTCTTTTCTCAGACTACCCTACAGGAAGGTGACTTCTTAGCTGTACCATTTTCTGATGCCATGGGTCGTGCACCCCTATCTACTCCAGCAACCTGTTGACTGAAGCTAGCACTCAGAGGGAGAGCAGCCAGAGACGCAGGATATCGGGGACCCAGGACCAGGTTCTATTCCATTCCTGGAGTGCTGAGATGAAGCCTGTCTATGACTAGACACATAGGATGATCACAGAGAAAGGGAAGTAACCCCAAAGCGAGCTACAGTGCTTCTCACTAGAGTCAGGTTGGACGTCAGTCAGGGAAAAATAACAATTATCTACATCAGCTGAAGGCAGGGCTTCCAGGTTTCCAGTTGCCCATCTCTAAAATACCCTGGACTATCTCTTTAAAGTTTCTGTCTTTTAATTCAGTCTCCATCCTATCTCTGTCCTATCCTTTTACTTCTCTATTCATTTTGTATCCTACACAAATCCAAAAATATCAACCACTCATAAATGTACCAGACACAAGGAACACAGGCACACACACATGCGTGCATGTACACACACACACACACACACACACACACACACACAGACACACACACACACACATACACACACACTTCCTGGTTAACTTCATTAAATCACAGAGGGGCTCTAAAAGTAAATGAAGAGCTTTTTGGTGGCTTAGATGGGCTTAAGAACAGTAAGCTAGATGAAAAAAACAAAAAACAGAAAAGAAAAAAAAAATAAAGATAGCTGGGTGTGGTGGTACATACCTATAACCTTAGAACTCAGGTGGGGCCATAGGATTTCTGAAAGTTTAAGGGTAGGTTGGACTATCTAGTAAGTTCAAGGCCAATCTGAACTACATAATGAGAGTATGTCTTAAAAACAAAGCAAAGCAAAGCAAAACAAAACAAAACAAAAAAACAAACAAACAAACAAAAAAGAGCAGCAGGCTTAGAAGTAAGAATTATAGTTACTAGAAATTCTGAGGTGGTCTTCCGTGGACCTGAAGTACACTAGGGAGGGGCTAAATAGCATTCCGCCCTTCTACCAGTGACAGAAGTACTAAGAACCTTCTTTTTTGCAGTCATGGCCTGTCACACATGGGTCCTCTTGCTCTAGGGGGCACATTTTGAGGTTAAGGTGGAAGAGGTTGTCAGACTGGCCAAGCATGCCAGTAAGAGGGTTTGAAAGAGGATCGTGTCCATAAGGATATGAAGGCCTGGATTCAAATGTTTCTGTGTTTAATTTTTTTCCTCCATGGAGCCAGAAGAAAACACTTCAAAAAGAATAAACATTATTTTTTAATGCTTTTTTAACGTGCAAGTCTATTTGCTAGTGTTTCATGATTAATTTTATTGTTGTTTACTAAGAATCCTCACTTTCCAAATATGATATGGAGCTCAAAAAATATTAAACATTTCTACACTCATACCATGAGGAGGTGGCCAGGTTACAACTCGAGTGGAAGTTTATCCAGCCCCACACACCATGGATTTCCAACGACTATCATCAGTTACACAATTTGACCACAATTAAATGTGGTCAAAGCACTTGACATTTTTTCAGTCTCCATGGTGGCACACAACTCTTACACCTATATACATACCAGCACACATAAAGACGTGATGGATGTAGTATGTTTCTATGAAGACCAGAAGTCTATATGTCAATCAGGTTAAGTTTGAAAGGGACTCATTGTCCCCAATAGGCTACTATATCAAAAGATACCAAAAAATAAGTTTTGCTTATCTAACATAAATTAAAAACTGCATATTAGAAGAAACATCAGGGAGCTGGAATTAAATAAAAAATTAAACCCAAAGCAGAGAAATGGCCCAGCAGTTCATTACAGTCTTACATTTTCAATCAAAGATAAGATCTCATTAAAAGTGTATCTTTGATTAGGGAACAAGTTTGGATGGCTCCCAAGTTGGATGGCTTTATTCGCGGACATACGAGCCATGGAGTCTTTCGTTCTCATTTCTAACTTTGAAGACAGTGAGCTCTTCGTCTTCTGACATCATTACAATAGCTATTAATAGAGAAAAGAAGACAGAGTTTCTTTTGTGACTTTCATCCCCTAAAATTTAAATGTTTCTTTTTATAGGCTATTGAAATCTTAGGAAAAAATGACTGTGCATTACTAGACTTGATCCATCAGTAAGGAAACAAAAGACCATCTAATCCAGCACTGCCCATTACCAGGCTCCAAGTGTAATGTTACCTTTGCCCACTGCAGCATTTAAAAATTAAAAAATGCATATAATTATAATAGTATATTTTATTTAATGCATGTGTCCAAAACATTTTACCCTGGAAAATTAAAAATTATTTATGAGACTTTCTGTATGCACACATACATATTGGCACCAATTTTTCAAAATTGTTATGTACTGTACACTTCTGACAATCTCACCTTAGTCTGTGTCAGTCCTATTTTAAGAGCTCAGTACCACTTTTGACTTCTGTATCAGGCAGCATAGGTTTAATCCAACCCTGTCATTTTATAAATAAGGGAGGTAATACATGTGTTTGTTCATGCAATTTAGCCATATCACAGTGTGCATATATCTCAGTCTTCTTGTTCATGATAAATAAATAATATATAGATATTTACATATCTATCTATGTATATGTTCTTCCAATTAAAACAAGTAAATAAACAAGAAAAACAACTAAGTAAAATGTAGAAAACCAAAGGTATGAGAGTGTTTCTGTAGTAGTTTTCCAGTAGTAAGAGTTTTTATCTTCAGAATGAATCGCTCCCTAGATTTTCTATCATGATGAGCTCTCTTGGGAAGCATGACTTCTAGACACAAGAAATACTGCAGGGATGTAGGGAATCTTTAAGACCTGTGTATCTCAGAGCAGGGGCTCCAACTACTTGACTTCTAACATCTTTCCTACTATAAGCATTGAGAGTCAATCACTGACTGTGAATAGTGAAAGACATTCACTGTGGGATCCACCCAGGAGTCCACTGCAAGCTTGGTAGGTGAATGAGGTATCACAGTGAAGCCCAGCCTAACGTCCAGTTCACAGTTCCTTAAATAGAGTCATTTTGAACGGTTCATGGGTGTGTCCTGTTATGCAACTGAACCACAGAATGAAGGTATAATCTCACTCTCAGACTCATTTCAGTTCTCCAGAAGTCAGAGAGAATGATTCTCTGGGTGGATATTAAGTTTCTAACAACTCCCTAACTCTTGATAATCTTTTTAAAGGGAGAGGGCTGCAGTAGGTACAATATCCATCTGGAATTTAATAATCAAGTATCATTCTGTCCTTAGCCATTTAGTCTGCTGATCTCTACCAATTTATGGAAAATTAGACTGGCTTTCAGTTTGATAATGGTTTATAATAGTATTTTAAAGTTTGCTGAAGCATAAGAAGAATCAATTTAAAGAAATACAGTAAGCTAATCCTTATAAAGTGACCCATAGATGAGACAAAAATGGTGAAGTCAATAATATCGATGAGCTGAAGCTGGAAAAGTACTTGTCTTGCACCCAAGATGCTCAGGGGAGTACTGTCTGTGTGTGCTGCAGGTATCATGACATACCATTCCACTGGTTTGCTTCTCGGTCTCAGTTTCCCTTCCTGGACCTGGCCAGTTTCCACAAATGCTTCCACTTCATCACATTCTTGCCATTTGGTCACTTCTAATAGCTGCATCCCCTGGAATTCTTTTTTTATCAGTGGACAAGCATTTACAGTGGTACTTGTTTTCTTAGCCTCATAATCTTTTTGTGTCTCACACAGATGGACTACAGCAGTGCTAACATGCTTTGAGCACCTGCATTGTTCTGAAACATAAGATGCTTACATGAACACTAAATGCAAGTGCAACCTCACTACACCACAAAAGAGGACTCAGACTTCTTCCTTGAAGACAAGAACTCAGTGTTTGCCTTTGCGAGTTCACTTCCTTTCTGCATCAAGCTTTGTTTGCCAACTGTCACTTCATCAGAGAGATGCTAAACAAATACCAGAATCCATCCCATAAAGCCACAGTTATTTACTTTGCTGTTGTCTGGGCTTTGTTTAATGTACTCAGTTCATTTATTTATTTATATATTTTTTGCAGGACTAGGGTTCAAACTCACAACCTTGCACTTGCCAGGCAGGCACTTGTGCCATGGAGCTATCTCCCTGACCTCTCGGTATTCAGTTTATTAAAGCAGTATTTTCGTTTGGTCTGCCTAAGAGGCAAGGAAGGTGATGGACATTATACCTTGGTGTGATAGACTTCAGCCTAGGTCCACTGACTTTCCTACTCAGCTGAGTGTGGTCCTCAGCACTTACAAACTTGGTCTTTTGGACCTTTAGCTCCCATGTCTGTAAGGTGGCAACCCAAGAAAGCTACATCAGGTAGACAATGAAAATGAAGATGTGGTAATGATCAGCATAAGCCTGGGCATGTACCCAATCTGCCATAGAATCATAGATATTATTGTTAGTACTCTTTCTCTCTTTGCATTTTCTCTGATCTCCTGGTTGCTGATGTTACTTAAATTCTATACTAAACTTACAAAGTTTGGTTATTATGCCCTCTTTCTGTTTTCCCAATGTTCAAGTTCAGTTTCTCAGGCATAGATAGAGGGAATGTTGGATAGAGTGACTACTAGTTTTGATTTTTGTCTTATTGAGACAGAGTCTTTCCATGTGTTTCAGCTGGCCTTGAGCTCATTTTGTAGCTCATTCTGGTCTTGAACAAGCAGTGGTACCCCAGCCTCAGCCCCCTGAGTGTGGAGCGTACAGGTGTGCACCACCGTGCCCAGAGACTACTGTTGTTGTGACTTAAATCTTTAGATTTCCCTTTTTTAATTCAGAAAACATGAGAGGTGAAGGAGCCACCTAATTTTGCAGACCATGCATTCAGGAAGTTTTGCAGTATTGAGTGCTTCTTGATAAAAACACACATGAAATCCTTTCTACTGTTTTAGCTACTATGAAAAGCACAAATTTAATCCACACTTATACGAAATCATCAACTGCAAATACCAGTGGAGCACTATGTTTTAGTTTGACCCCAGTAACTCTTAACAAATTTCATAAAAAATCTTCCAGTTTTATTTTTAGTTTCTACTTTAAAAAGAAGTGTGTGAAAGAAATTTCATCTTGGTTAAAAATGTTTGCTGTTTATTTTGTTAGCAAATTTTTATGAAATAGTAGGATTCACCTGGAAAATTGTGTTAAGAATTGATAGATATAGTAACACAATTCTTAATAGGTAAATATTAGGACAGTTCTATGATAATTAATAGGTGCAAGAATAAAGAAAATGTGGTATTTATACATAATAAGATTACTGTTTTACCATAAACAAGGATAAGGTTGAGTTATTTGTAGCAAAGTGACTGTATCTCAAAACAGTGTTAAGTGGAATAAATCAAGCAGTCAAGCTTGAATATCACATAGTGACATATCAGATCTAATTGCCAGATTACATAAGAGATATATAAATAAAGGGCAAAATGAAAGATGGGTGCATAGATCTTTTGCGAATGGGAAAAACGAAGAGATGGAGGGAAAGGTAAGGAGAGGAGAAGAAGAACGAAGAACTGAGATGTGTTGCACAGTCTGCCAACTCTCCACGAGGAATGTGGTAAAACATTAAGAAAAGAAGGCAGCTTTAGGGGTATAACCAGATTTTGCAAAAATATTTCTGTGATCAATTTGTGATATTGTCATTGCCTCCCAAATAGAGAGCATACACATGTCCTTGCCATCTCTACAAGAGAGAAAATTGAGAAAAATAATTAAAACAGCAACTGTTAGAAACTTAGCTCATTACTTAAAAGAGAAAAACAAACAAAAAAGACAACATACATGATGACAGTTGCTCTTCAAGCATGTACACACAAACACCAAATAGGAAACAATGCCATTTTACCAATAACAACAAAACTCTTGGTCCAGTGAGCTAAATGTTCAGTTTCAATCTGATAACATAAGGATCATAAACATATCCCTCTCTCTTTGTACGTGAGGTCTCACATTTGTAGGAAGGAGATGCCTGCTACCTTTTCTATTCAGTGGACTTGCTCCAAAGATAAGTGAGCTATTTGTGGATCAATTCAGTGAATGAGTACCAAGTTGCTGGTACAGTTCTCCACGATTATGTTAGGAAAAAGTAAAGTATATTCCTCAATGCAAATTTTGACACTAGTCTTTATTCATTTATTTATTTATCTGGACATAGTTCTTCTAAATTTCTAAACTCCCCATCTCAAAAGATGGAGAATTCTCCCATCAAAAACTAGAAAGTCCTTCACTAGTTTTTGTTTCGAGAGGTAGTTTGTTTTACTTCCAAGAGTGAAATGTTACAAGCCCTTTGGAAGTTGTCTCATGGGAGCCAGGGAAATCCTGGTGACATGGGTGTGGATGCTCTGCCCATGCATTGCACCATGTATGCAGAAAAAAGTAGAGTGATTCAGACAGCAGCCAGAGTAAACCATTCTATAGCAGAAGCGCTGTGATTCCCACCTAAGTTCTCAGCTATGGATGCACCCGGCCTGAACGGAGCTCTGGGGTGAGGTTTGCCAAACCGGTCAGCGGAGACATCGTTCTGTGGGTATCATGTCTGCTTTGTTTTGTTAGACCCGGCGGCTGGTCACTCTCTTTTGAGGAATTACAAAGACTACAAAGTGTGTTTTGTTTTATGAAAAAGGCAAGTTAACAATTTAATAGTAATTAGGCTTGCTATGTGTATAATTTGTGCGTTTCCTAGTGATTCTGTGCTTGTGTAGAATAGGATTAGTCAACCTTGCAGTTATTGACATTTGGTCCTGTATGATTCGTGCCTGTGAGGACAGCCTGATCTATCGCAGGATACTGAACAGCAGCTCTGGCCTCCGCTCACTAGATGTCGCTAGTGCTACTTTCTCACAAGCTGATAAAAAAATAAATAAAACATTCCCAGAGGGTGGCAAGCATCCCCTGGGTCTAAAATCACACCCACTGACAGTCACTGATGTAAGACAATGAGACCATCACTAGTAGATCTGTGTTAGTATTTCAGGCATTTATTTTCAGATATCTAACAAAAAAAAAGCAAAATAAAATCTAGGTCAGAAAGGAAAATAAAGGAAAGCGAAGGAAGGACAAGAGAAAAAGGAATTGGAACTAAACTCCAGAGCCCAAGCGGAGTACATCGTCATCATATCCTTGACAAGCAGCACACAGGACGCTCTGGGAATAGGGTGAAGGCTGAGGAGTGAAGGGTGGGGTGTGAGGGCAGCACCCCCATCAGTTGCTGCTGTGTTCAGAGAGCAATGGGGGCGCAAGGCCTTTCAGATTCTGTTTCAACATAATTTTTTGCTCATTTTATGACCACAGAGTTAACTGGTCAATTATCACTTATCCCTGGACATTCCCCAGAGTACCCACATTAAAATGCTATATGAAAATCACGGAATAAGGGAATATTTTTCTAAATTCAGAGACGAAAGGCATAGCATCCACTGGAGTGCTACAGTTAATTTCAAAGGCTGTCTGTGATGAGTGACATATCTTGATACACTGAGCACTAGTTAAAGTTTGGAATTAAAAATAAATTTTCTTTGGTTTGATAGTAGAATTGTGGTTATGCAGAATACTGCCCTGATTAGGAGATGTGCCTTGGGTTATTTGAAGATGGTGTAGCTGAAACTTACTTTCAAGTGGCCTATTGTAAAAGAAACTATATATATGCACACATGTATACCTATGTGCATGTATGTGTATTATATGTATGAATGTATGTTACTGCATGTACACTTTGTATGTGTAGCCAATGTGGATTGCCAAGACCATCATCCTGAGGAAGAGCAAAGTATGTGATGTGGTGCAGGTGCCTGTTCATTCTGGCCCCCTCTTTTGTCCTGGTCACCTGCCTCGGTGACAATGCCAGGATGACAGTGGTCAGTGCTCTCCGAACACTTTCCTTTTCTATCTGCTCTCCTTGGCTTTATATACTAGAAACTCAACGGCAGAGACAATAATTAAATTTCCTTGTGGTTTTCATGGCTCTTGGCATGTTTTTACAGTTGGACTTTAGGACCTGATTTTAGACACACCTGTGCAGGCATATGTTCGTTAGCCATCTCATGCGAGCCAGCAGCAGGCTGCCGGAGGAAGGGCTGCTGGCGCCAGAAGATGGCAGTGTGTGATCAAGAAAAAGCTTCCTGGTGCTGGGCCCCTGTTTTAATTAGCTAAAAAGGAAAACAGGTATGCTTTTATATAGTTTTTGATTTTGTAATTTTCCTGAGCAGCCATCGAGGGCAGATATTTTCATCCTTTCTCCCACTTTAAGTATCAGAGGAGAGGGAATATCAAGATGCTATCACTTGCTGGCCACGGCCAGCCCCTTGAACTTTAGTCTTGCAAACATCATCAGCTTGTGCCATCTTAGAAATTGCTACTGTGGAAGGAGGCATGGAGCTATCAATTATTTCTAGGGCAGCATCCCTCTGTCCTTGAGAAAGAAGCCAGCCTGCTCTATGGGTGAGATTTGTGAAGAGCCGCGGGAGTGGGAGTGGGAGGAGGGCGGCTCCATCAGTGTCCTCCAAGCTGATCAGGGGCCCTAGAGGAAGAAATTAAAGATCAGCTTAAATGGTATACGGTGGCTAAACCGCCTGTAATGAATTCCCATTAACTGGCCAGCAAAGTAATTGCAACATGGAAGACTGAGGTAAAGGAAAATTCCTTAACGCAGTATTCTTCCTCCAGGTTTCTTTGTCCTTTGATTAGGAAATGCTTTATGCTCAGAAACTCGTATGTTCTCTGCACATACTAAGTACTAGTCATACTCTATATTGTTCCTGGTTTCACATTCAGTGATCTCAGTAATCTCAAATTAACATATGTGGTAGGCATTGTTATTATTTTACAAAGAGGAAATCTAGGTCTGAGAAATAGTGGATAGCCTGCCTAAAAGTATATGATGACTAAGAAATTCCTGGTGAGAGTCATAGCTTGCATATTTGTTAGTTGTTTGACCATTCAGGCTCTTTGTTTACCGAAAAGGATTCTACGTAAGCGTGGGCTGTCTTCACTTGTGCCCTATTCAATATATTCATTCTTACAATTGACTCATTAGCTCACAGAAGGTAAAGACAGGAGACATGGATCATTCTATCGGAAGTGTATTATTTTTCCTTTTAATTACAACTTCAATTGCTGTCTTAATTACTTAATTAGGTTTTATTATTGATTTGTGTTGGTGAACTTGCTGTGTTCTTTGATAGTGTGTGATATCAATGATATCATGTATGCTATTTGTCCTTAGAAGGGAAGGTTCTGTTGTTGAAAACAGTATAGACGAATCTAGAAGGTACCATGCTAAGTTACAGAAACCAGACACAAAAAGGTAAATACTATGTGTAGAGAACAGGAGGATGAATAAAGGAGAGGAGAAGGTTGATTAGGAGGTACAGGGGTGTGGAGAGAAGATGGGGAGGTGTTGATTAAAGGATACAAAGCTCCAGATAAGAGGGGGACTGGCAAAAGTAGTTTTGAGTAAATGTACTGAAAGAAGTTGAGGTTTATTTACATCCTGAAACTAGGCACATATGTCTGCTTATTATGTAGAAGGCATCCATGCTCACTGCAATGTATTTTAAAATTCAGACAAGCTCACAAACATGAGCTGGTTTCACCACTCAAGAGTAACAACTTTAGTAGTTTGGTATTTTTCTTCTATTTGTCCCCTCAAACATTTATAATCATAACAGAATATTTTCCATAGTGTGTTTTCATTACCTTACCAAAGCATTTCCTACCTCAATATTTTTAAGGTACTATTTTTAATGGATTTGCCTCTTCTTCCACTACATGAATGATTCTTAGTTTTTTTTTTAACCCTTCTTCTCTCTCTTTATATACTTAGGCCGATTTTGACTTGGAGAAACAAGTCCTGTCTGCGTTTTGAAGAATATATATTATCACACCTTATAAAAGTAGCCCATGAGAACATACCATGGGCAAAGTGTGTGTTTGTATGACATTATTTCACTTAAATCCCACAGTTATGCCAATGGGGGCTCTCCTTCCTTTCAGGTAACCACTGAAAAGATTAGAGGCCACAAACCCGTTTGAGGCAATCAGGCTGATTTCCACCACTCACATGGCCACTCAAACAGGTCTGATCCCAGACCAATCAATGATCTTGGCTCTCTGTAACTGAGAATCTCCTCTCCTCCTTAGAACTTTACACACCGGCTTGAGCTGAGTTTCATCTTCCAGTCCTTCTCTTCTCTATGGATGCTTCTGGAAGTTCTGAGGGTCATCTGCTCTAATGCAGACGGCAGCACACCCAAGGACTGCTACATACAGTCTTCTCTTGCCCCATGATGCAGCTTGTTTTTGCATAATTTAAGTACAACATGGTTGTGCCGTTTAAGTTCTGTGAAATTGGTGCTCTACCATCCATGAAATTATATACATCTTGGGAACATTTCCATTTACTAAAGGGGTAAATGCATTCTTCAGGAGGGGTGATACAAGGGTGGAGTTGATAAAGCTACCCCCCAAAGCACAGCTATCTGTCTTGGCCATGCTGAGCCACAAAGGTAGGCATTTTCTTTTTAAATTCTAAGGAAACTGAACTGCATGGATAAGCTTCCCGTTTCATATCTGTCCCCACCTCATTCCTTCTCTCACAACTTGCCACTAGACTCCCCCTTTTCCTATTCCCAGTTCACATGTGAAGAGAGCCACTACAGTTGTTGATAATGTGGATTTTGTGTTTTCTCTTAGCGTTTCCCATGCTACTGTATGTTGATTTTTACACTTAGGATACAGTCAACCATCTTGAAAGAAATATTTTTGATCAGTTAAACTCTTGTATGTAAGTGGCATGTTCCTATGTGTAACTTACATGTTCATATTACATGATGATGTTTTCAAAATATTCAGTATATGAACATAAATAATACATGGGATCATTAAATGTGGTTAGACTTATAAGTATCTGCTGTTGATATATAGGATGACAGGTACCTAGTTCCTGAAAAGTACAGTTAGAAAAGGACATTTCTTGTGGCTTGGTGCACCCATAAAAACTCAAATTAGAATAAGCATCCTATGTATTCTTACTTTAGAAGTCAGTAAGTAATCTGTATCAGTCAGGATGGGCTAGTCTGAACTATAATAACAAACATACCCTAAGAGCTCAGTGATTTATCACTTGTAAAGTTTCTTTCTTGCCCCCAGAAAGCCTATTTCTTGTCAAGTACTTCTTTATAGTAGTTCTCTTATAAGAGAAGACATGTGAGTCAAGCTGCTTCTATGTCACAATTTTTATTTCTTATAAGGTTTTTAAGGGTTATGGAACCAGCAGAAAAGACCAGGTGAGGCACCCCTATCAACTTGTCTATGTTTTAGCGCCAAGCAATTATACATTTCCATTTACTCCCTACTGGACAGAACAAGTCACATGGACCCATTCGAACTGCAAAGGCTTCTGGGAAATATGTGTTTGAGAAGCTATGATTGAATAATAGCTCATCCAAAATAAACCATGCTCTTGCTCATATCACTAAAACTGAATGTAAGCCTTATAAAGCAGAAGTGCCATTTAACAAAACTATTCTTTGGAGAACATGTTCCATGGCAAGTGCTGTGTTATACATTCTGCCTGCCTTTGATAGCAGTAATGGCTGTCATTCCTTCTATGTCCTAAGTGCAGAAACAGAGGCTAAGCAAGATAAACTCTTTTTTAAATTTAGTACAGGGTCTACAAGGTCACACTACACAGATTGGATTCATAGTGATCCTTCTGTCTTCACCCATCCAAGTGCTTGGATTACAGGTATCACCATGTTCAGTCTCTCTTTTTTGCAGAACTGGGAATTGAATTCAGGCCCTTGCACTTGCCAAGCAAGTACTTATTCTACTCAGCTATCTCCCCAGCCCCTATGCTTCATCTCAATCACAGTCTCAGGGCACCCCAGGGGCAGGGTCAGCACGTCATGCAGGGGATCAAACCCTGGGCCCTGCATCTGCATAAGCAGAACAGGATGAATTCTGAAACAAGAGTAATGAGACAGTGAGATTCAAACCCAGAGCTACCAGAAGTCAAGCCTGTATCATTGTTCATCAACTGTTCCAATTCAGATTCTACTTAGAGAAATTCAAGACCCCAGATTTAGCTGCTAATGCTAATTATACCTGGAGTTTTATAAAGATAGGTTGTCGGTGCTCCAAGTTGATTGTTTTACCTTCTCATGTATGGGCAGGTTTCATTTGAGGTGATAGAACAGATTTTGAAATATAAGAAAGATATCAGTCTTATCCTCCACAGTTATGTATGAAATTCCTGATTTATTCTGCATGAATAACAGATAATACTTTCGTTAAATAAAAGAATCAGCTTTTAAGTGATAACTTTCTTTCTTGAACTTAAACACAATTTATTTATTGCACAAAATAATATTTACTTTTATATGAGAGCTGGTTAGACACAGATATCCAGCATGCCTATAACAAAATCTACCATGAATGATACCAGAAGCTTTTACTAGTTGCTATCTACCTGAATGTAGACACATCTATTTACTGGGGACAGTTATGAAAATTCTGTAGATGTAATTTGGTGACATGTCCATCACTCATGTTCTGTTGCTTCTTCCCTGAAACTCACACAACACAGAGATAAACAGAGAGCCTAGCTGTTTTATTTCCCTGTCATTCTGCAGGAAACACTCATCGCACACACCTCCAGAGCAAGGACAGGAAGCTTATTTTCCTGCTAAGAGTAGTTTCTGTATATGATTTCTTTCTTGCCTTGTGCATGGAAGTGTGTGTGTGTGTGTGTGTGTGTGTGTGTGTGTGTGTGTTAATCAGTTGAGAATTGACCACTATGAGGATTCCTCATAGTGGTCATTGACTGTTCATCAGAGCATATGGGCAAGCTCATAAAAAATTAGTTCTGGATATTAATGATGAACAAGTTAATCTTCTTGGAGTAGTCTTTCAAAAACAAAGCTAACTTTATTTACTTATCAATACTTTTTTTTTCCTTCTGTAGGGAATATCCTTGGATGAGAATGCTTAAAAGACATTCTTAGATTTCATCCTCAAACTTATAGTTATTTCAATAAATGTTATAGTACTCATGGCTTAAAACATGGGCTGATACATCAAAGCTTATGTCAGATAATAGGGCTGCTATGCTAGATATTTAATCTTGTTTTATTGGAAATCTTGGAGAAATAATGTTAATGTTTATGTTTCTAAAGTTGCACAGACGGATAATATCACCCTGGCCACAGATAGTTCTGTACAGCATCATTCATGGATCTGTTCACTGGTATAAGTTTATCTGACATAGCATCATACGTTCACACAAAAGAAGATCTATTTAAAATACAAAATGATTTTAGTTTAACATGGATTAATGTTAACTAAAGAAAATCAACCCATTGGTCTATATGTGAAAGGCAAATAAAACCGTAATTATCTTTATAACCAAACTATGGTTAGCAGATACGAAATGATGTAATGCTTCATTATTAGCCAAGACCAAGCAGTGATGGGTTGATTACTTTGTTGGTTGATTGGAAGTTATCTGGCTGTTTTTAGACAATCAGAGCTTAGTAAAGAGTGAGTTGAATTTTATTAAAGATAGTTTCAGTTCCCAGTAATATCGTTTGTTTATTGTTTATTGTGATTTCAGAAGAACCACAAACCCAGAAGTACCTTGTTTCCTGGCCATCACATTTTTTTTTTATTAGTTCGTATGACTCAATCCCTGCTCACACTGAACATAGAGGCATTATCAGGTGAATTGTTAGGGTTGAGTTTTCATTTTTGCCTCTGGCTAAATCTACCAAAGCATGATGAGGTTGCTGGAGCATCATCACTGGAAGCAAAATATTTCCGTGTCTGTAAAGAGGAAATAGAGATCAGCACGTGCAGCACTCACTCTCTTTGTTACTCATGTTACATCATGTTTCTTGTGACTGCTTAACGTGATGGTGCCACTTTGTCTTGAGAGATGTTGAGAGAACTAAAACAGAATTATAGACTTTAGGGAAGAAATTTCTCAACCATATATTTTGCATCAAAAGGAATCTGCTATTAAGTATGTGGGAGAGAGAAGTCACTTCCACCAGATTATTTCCTATCCATATACAATTGTTCTTATGTTCTGTATAGAGTACTTGAATGTTTGTGCATTGGGAAGGGGGGATGGAAGAGTTTTAAACCTGTAATAAATGTATTGATCTCTTATGAAGACTTATTTTGCTGTCATTCTTTGCTTGTTGATCTTATTTTTATTGGTGCTGAGACAAAGTTAAAGGAAAGATACCCACACAGTTAAAGGAATAAAGTTCTTTGGCTCACAGTTCATAGAGATTTTAGTCCATAACTGACTGGCTCTGAGGCAGAGTGGCACATTACAGAGGGGCACCACACAAGATAAATAGTTCACTGAAGGCAGAATATAGCAAAAGAAAGCAAGCAATGACCATAGCTGTTTCTTTCCCCTACATTTTATCTAGGCTATCTTGGCTGGTCCCACTCATACCCTTAATTCTAGATCCTTGGAAGCTCTGTCTATGACCATATAGGGTTTGGGGGACATCTAAGCATAAACTATAATATTCTCCCCCTAACCCCACAAAGACTCATGTATATCTCTGTATGTAAAAAGCTTTTGCTCCATCACAAAAAAATTAACAAATCCTAATAGTTTTAGCATTTCTGAAAATTCCAAGTCCAAAGTGTTCTCTGAGATTTAAGGCAAATTCTTAACTATTAAACCCTGTAAAAATGAAAAGAAAGTTGAACATTTCCAAGTTCAATGGCAAAATAGATATTTCTATTACAAGAGTTACAAATAGGTGTAGCAAGAGATGGATCAAAACAAGACTAAAATCCAGCAGGGTAAATATTTAATCCTACAGTTCTGCTTCCAGCTTCTCTGGAAATCTCTGGCAAGTTGTGAACTCCAAAAGCCTTGGGTGGCTCTGCCCCTATGGCACTGCTGGTGTCACTCTCATGACTTCTCTCTGGGGTTGACTCTGCTCCCTCCTTTGAGCATTCTTCACACAATCCATGCTTCTGGATTTTCCAAAGTTCTGGGGTCTCTGTTGGACCTTTGATTTAACACTCGCAACTTCACACACTGCCCTCACAGGGGCACAATGCCTGGCATTCAAAACCTCTGCTGAAATCTAGGTGGAAGCCTAACTGATCCTGTAACTCTTCCATTATGCCTGCACCTAAAACAGCACCATGTGGATGATGCCAGCGTTCCCCACTGGCATGAGCAGCAGCCAACTTTCCTCCTCTCTTGGCTGTAGGGATCCAGTGCTGTGAACCAAATCCAGAGAAACAACCTGGCTAGGCTGTTGTCATTCTGGAACATAGTACTCTGTGTCTTTTCTCTCAAAGCAAAGACTGAGGCTGCAGGTTCTTGTGATGTCCTCAGGCTATCTTCGTCGTTATCTTCTTCTAAAATACTTTAATTTTTCTTGCTATTTTTTCAGGGTACAATTTATGTTCTATTCCATATTTGCTGGCTAAAGCTTTGCTGGAGCTTTCCTTTGGGTCAAACTCAAAATGTTTTAAGAAATCATCATTGGTAATTCAAGAAATGCAAGTTGAAGTAACACTGAAATTTCATCTCACCCCAGAAAGAAGAGAGCTATCATCTGGAAATCAACCAATAGCAAATGCTGGTGGGACAGTGAGGGAAAAAGAAATTTTATCCACTGTTGGTGGGAGTGTAGACTTGTGCAACCATTTTGGAAATCACTGTGGAGGTTGTTTAAAAGATAGGGCTCTTTGCTCCTGATTCTCAACAAAACCTGGCTAAAAATTCCTAGCAATACCTATGCCACTGTCTCAACTTTAGACAGCTTTGCAATTTCTTCTGCGAGATTAATTACCCTGTTGCCTTTACTCTTAGTCTTAAGCAAAATCTCTGGATAGGAGCAAAATACAGGCAAACTTTCTGTCAAGGCACAACACACATCCCTTGCAGTCCAACAACCAATGTCATCAGAAACCACCTGAGCTTAGTTTTTGCTGGAAGAATTTTTTATCACCATTCTGGCCTTCTGAGCTCACACCAGAAATTTCCCATCAAGTATAGCCTCTGGTGTCCCAGCTGTCCTTCTTCAGCTACAACTTCCAAACCTTTTCTAACTCTTTCTCTTCCCATAGTCACAATAAGAACCCCATTTCTATGGTACCAAATTTGGTCTTAGTTATTTTCTCATTGCTCAGATAAAATATCTGCCATACAAAGTGGCAAGAAGAAATGCCCATGGTTTGTAGAGATTTCTGTTCATAGATTGGTGACTCTGAGACAGAGTAGCAAATGGCAGGGTGGTATTGGAGAATAGAAATAGTTTACTGCAGGCAGAAGATAGCAAAAGCATTTAAGGTGCAACTATAGCTCTTTATACTCCTTACATTTTATCCCAGCTGTTTAGGGTTTAATCCTAGTGCCCTAAAGCCCAGTGCTGCACCATGGATCTATTCTGTCATCAAACATTCTAGGACCTCCACCTCTGAAAAAATCCCCTTATATGAGGGCATGAGGGTTTTTGTTTTTTGGGGCTGGAAGATTTAAACACAAGCCATAACATCTTCTTTCTCTACTTCTAACTCTACTTCTAATTTCTCTTATCATGAAATCCTAACTTGTCTCAAGATTCATTAATTTTAGTTTCCTGCTGTCTTGGGCAACTGTTCTTGAGGTGTGTGTGTGTGTGTGTGTGTGTGTGTGTGTGTGTGTGTGTGCGTGTGGCTGCTTATTGTTTCATAAATTGAAAAAATGAGTTAATTTTTCACAAGAAGGACAAAAAATATTCCCTTATCTTACTGTGAGTATTGTACAGATCTCATCATTCCAGATGACTTAGACCACTGATGTGGAATAATGGTGGTAGGTAGAGTAAGCACTCTTTCCAAATGGCCAAGTCATCATCCTTGGACCTTGGAATGTGTCACTGTACATGACAGAGGCACAGGGATGTCCTGTGACAGAGGCACAGGGATGTGTTTCTGTGTAGGCTCAAAAATTAAACAGGGTCCTTACTGTCTAATTAACCTAATGTAACCACAAGATTTCTTCAAAACCAAGAGCTTTTCCTTTGTGGTTGTCAAAGGAGTGATGTGGCCATGGAGGAGTGGTTTGAGAGACAGCTATTCTGGCTTTGAAGATATAGGACAATGCTGTGCGATAAGGAATGTTGCTGGCCTATAGAAGCTAGAGCCATTCAGGGAGTGGATTCTCTCCAATAATGTCCAGAGGAACACAGCCTACTTTCTGACAAATGAATTTTAGTCAAGTGAGACACATGTCATCAGTTTAACATGTAGAATATAAAATAGTAAATTTGTCATTTATGGAGGTACCCTGTGAATATAGGAAGAGGATCTGGCAAAGGGGGAGGAGAGTGGTGGAAGGGTGATAAAAAAAAAAAAAACAAAAAAACAAAAAACTAAGATGTGATGTGTAGATATTCTAATATTTTAAAGTGAATGATGCTGTTATGTAATGCAAACATAATAATAAACATTGTAAGAAAACCAGGAATTATTTTAAGCTACTGAATTAATGGTGGCATGTTATTGTGATGGCCCTAGGATAGCAGTTCCATGTCTACCTTTGACTACAGCATGGCTGAGTAGACATCTAGGCTGTAGCATTAATTCACTTCTCTCTAACATTGTAAAATGCATGTGATTTTCACAAAACTTATTTCCAGTGTTCACGCCTAAATTCCTGAAGTAATCTGCTAGCTGGTGTCTCTGCCTAGAGCCATGATTGTGAGCCTTTTAGAGCTTTCAGTGATAACAAGCAGCTGGCTGTGGCACGTGTCCTATAGGTTCTCAATGACTAGCCTAGTGTTTCTCCCCTTTCATTCCATCCCACTCACCAGTTGTAGGCATTCTTTTCATATCACTGAAATATTTAGCTGTCTCCAGTGTGACTCCATGACAAAAGAGAGAAACAAAGGAATGGCAGATGTCATTGCCTGGATTCTGCTCTAGCACTGCTATCCACAGCTAAGTTGTTTACACAGTCGCATTCTATTAAAATATCCCACCATGGGCTCTCAACTCTGAATGTCTTTTTCCCTCTTTCCTGAACTTTTGATGTGTCTCCCTGCTAGCAAACAGCACTGTGAAGTGCTAGATAGTATCCAATTCAGAGAAATTTCTCTCTTCTGAGCCATTCAGCACCACCTCTGATGCCAGCATTACCATCATGATCAAAATCAGTACTAACACTATCTTCATCATTGTCACCCAAATGGTCTATGGTCTCTACCACTACCATCAACTAGTAGTTCCTTGGTATTGACCTTTGGCCTGTCTACACTAGATCCATTGTATGCATTATATCAACTGCTGTTCAACCACACCAGGTGCTATCATTTCTCCCATGTTACAGAAGATAAAACTGACATGTCTTGAAAGATTATTTTGTGACTCATTTTCTGTGGGAGTAGAAGCCTGATTATCCATGGAATGTTTGAAATGAACTTCTACATCTTGCTCCTCAGGCTCAAGACTGATTTCTGGTTTTGTTTGTGGATCCTAATGCATCTCTTCACTGTTAAGGATTTCTGTTCCTATTAAACAATCCCTTTTGGGCATCATTGTGTCCTTGTGCAAGTTCCCAATTTCTGTTAAATTAGAGGAGAGCCTGGGATGTGAACCAATTTTTTTATCCTAATTATCTTGACATAACATTTAAGAGATTATCCAACATTTGGAGTTGGAACAAATTAATTATGTAGATTATATCCACAGTTCTCATCCAAATTCCATTATGGAGAGAAGAGAGAACTGGCTTGTGTATCACATGAAACATTTATTTTAGATGTGAATGGAAAAAATGTTATCCAAAGATGCCTGGCCTAAGGAAATTCCAAACTATTCTAAGAGGATCCACTAAAGTTGTTTCTCTTGCATTTTGTTCACGAAGGGCCTCTGTTCCTTGCAATGTGGTAACCTACAGTTCCATGTCCCCTATTTTGGCCAAAAACTTCATCATATTCTCCTCCCAATTCCTCACAAAAATGAAGTACCAGTTGTTGCTCATTGACCCTGTTAGACCCATGGGCTGTCTGCTGTGTCCATCACAGTGATACAACACCCATTGGACAGACCTGATTCACATCCCCATCCTTGAGTCATGGGAACCACAAGATAGGGCTGAGAGAGCTACCTGGACAGGGGTCAGAATGAAGAGTTCTCATTCAACATTGATGTGGCACAGCTCAAAACCCCAGGATCACTATGGGTAAAAGGAGCGGGCAGAGGAGAAAAAAAAAAATGACATCTAGGTATTGTGAAGGAATGAATGAATAGACTTGGTATTAAATCAGACTGGATTCTGATAAGTATGGGGATAACAATGTAACTTTTAGATAACTAATATTTCAAAAACCCATTTCCTAGTTGATATTAATGGGTATTATTAAAAAGAGAAAAATGGAGTAGCATAATAAATGTGTCTGATAACCATTGAATTAAACATTTTTCTCCTAAAACATCTATTGGAGCATTTTAGAAATCAGCATACCTATTATGAATCTCTAAAACTGAGATATAGGAAGATGTACATTATAAAGCTGTTTTTTCTTGGAGTCTTCCTTTTATCTCCAAGAAGAATAGCCTTTTAGAAAACTGGCATCAAGTCCGGGATAATACTAGTACCCAATAAATACTTGCTAAGTGAATGAGTGACTATTGTTCACTTAGCAGAATGTTGCTTGGTGATTGTGAGTTTTCTCTCTACTCTTGGAGGCAAAAACAAATAACACTTCTTTGATGTCTTATTTTTGGGGAGACTTTGGTTTTGCTTGTATTCCTAGCTTGAAATCAAAGCTTCAGAGTGAAAATCTCTGTATGTCCATGAGGCTGTGGAAGCAGATGAAAGATGGTAAAAACTGTGGCCAAGTGACTATTCTTTTGATGATAATATTTTACTATTTTAATATGCTTTTTAGGATATATACATATATAAATGTATATATATGTATATATGTATATATATGTATATATGTATATCTGTATCTATATAGATATAGATATAGATATAGATATAGATATAGATATATCTGTATTTTTCACTCTGTGTGTGTAGACACTGCCAAAGAAGTTTACTTTGCTGGAAGAAATTGTTGTATCCAGAAAAGTGTTAGAATTGAAATAAATTATAGGTGGAATACACTGGGGAGCTCATTACCAAATGGATCCTCTACTGAGTACTTTTGTAGAGTGAGAAATTATTTTGTAAAGTGAATAATATGCTCTAGTTTATGTAATAGTTCCGTTTAAAGTGAGGTATGTGGTATCTAAATGTGCTGCTATTACAGACGCCTAGCAGTCTTTTATTTCAATGACTGACATTTACATTGTAAATTTTTATCCATCAACTACATAAAATAGTCATGAATTTTTCTTAGAAATTTTCTTTGGAGAAAAGTTTTATAATTGCTCTTTGTAATATTCAATGAGTTTTTTTTTATTGGAACTTCAATCCATTTTCTTTCCAGTGAAAAATGCTTTCTCATCCTTTTTGAAATAAATATAATCTTTCAAATTAGAGTCAGTGTAAATCCGAAGGTAATGAGATTCAATTTTTCATTGTAGCTGAATTAATTGAAGAACTTCAAATATTTATTTGAGGTTTAATTTGAGTAATTTAGGAAAACATTGAATTTTCACATTCATAAATGATAATTACTTCTCTTCATTAAATATTATACTATATTATCTTCTGTTATCTATTCCATCTTGTTCAGATATGAACACTTACATTACAACAGGGATTTTTTTTTTTTTTTTTTTGCATGTAACTTGCTTAGATCGCTTAACTTACAAAACCTTTAGAAATAGAGTTTGCTGTGCCTGTTTTAGAGTATTCAGTTTTATAGGGAAAAGGAACTGAGGGGTAGAATAACATTTACATTGATTTTCTTTAAGGGTGTGCTCTTCTGAGAAATAGTATTTTGTCTTACTAAAGCATAAGTTTAAGAGGTGGAGATTGCTGTCTTGCAAAACTCCAAAAATAATCTGCAGCAGTTTAAAATGTCTGTATCTGCTAGTTGATTACATTTCTGTAGTAAATCAAAAGTGACTGCATTTTAAAACTTCCATTACAGACGCTTACATAATTTAAAGTAATGCTTGGGTAACACAAGTTTCATAATTTCTTTTTTAAAAATATTAATTTTAATGAGAAAGAAATAACAATGAGACAGTTTCAAAACTGGCTAGTAGGACAGTTACAATAATTAATACATTGCATATTGTTGTCTTCATAGTAGTTGTTCAGAGTACAAGATGCAGACATGGTATATTTTTAAACATCATTAGTACAAATGGCTCTTCTCACTGAACTAAGAGAAAGTAGCTGTATATATAGTCCAATATTCCGTAACACTATTGGCCAACAGCAGAACTGGCAATGTCAGAAGCTGTTGACTTGAGCCTTTTACAACTCAGCATATTAATATGGCTTTACTTTTTATACCTCATGGTTAGACATTCCTGCTGGATGTTTCAGACCAAGCAAGGTAAAGCAAGACCTATATAACAAAACATGTAACTTTTGCTTCTGACAAGGTCAGTTAAATCCCTTCAAGATTTACCTTGAAACCACATACAGGGTTTTGTAGAACTTTTGTTAGTGTCAGCCATCTGGATGAGTCACGGCCATTGGTTGATCAGTTTGCTGTCTGTGAAAGCCTGAGACAATGTTTTCTCTGTAGGTAACTCTCTAAGTCCACTATACATCATCGATCCCTTTTCTCTGTGGCCCCATAATCTCCTTGAACAGAAAATTTGAGATATCACTGAATTATAGGATGTTACAGTACAGATTCTCTTACGTCCTGAGACCTCACTGACCATGAGGGTTTAACAATTTTATTTCTTTTCTTTTCAGAATTTTCTCCAGATAGTGGAGAACAATCTTATTTGTATGATATGTGATGATATATATATATATATATATATATATATATATATGATACATATATGATGTATATGTTCACTATGTACATGTGTGATATAGTCATTCATTTCATGATATTTTTGGGTTGCCTAGAGAAATCAAAATATTACATTGGTGGTGAAAATATCATGGTACCTGTATGGGTACAGCCTACATGATCACAGAAATCTTGAGTGGTAGCCGCAGTATGCAGATAATCTTCCTTAAATGCACAGATTTGACCTGTATATTTTCTCAGCATAATATTGATAGGCAAAAAAAATATTAAAATAGTATATGGTGCTTTACAGTAGTACCTCAGTACCAGGAATTTGCTTGACCTTTTATATAAACCAGGTAGATTATGAATTGAGTGAAGTTCCTTTTTTTTTGTTTTTTTCTAATCTATTTAGTACAGGGACTACAGGTCTCATTACACAGATCAGACTCATAGTCATCCTCCTGTCTTCAGCCTCCCCAGAGCTGGGATTATAGGTGCACGTCACCACACCCAGTCTCAATCACTGTCTCAGTGCACTCTGTGGGCGGGGCCAGCACAGCAGGCTCGGGTTCAAACCCCAGTCCTCTGTACCTGCCTAAGCAGGTTCTTTTGTCCACTGAGCTATCTGGCCAGCCCAGTGAAGTTACTTTGTTTATAAATAATTTGTAAAGATGCTTCTTGTGATGCAAATTATATAGATCCCCTTTCCTGTCTGTTGTCCAGGACCATGCTTCTGTCATTAAGTTGTCCAGTAAATTGTACTGTGTTCGATCCTATTCTGTTTTATCTCTTCTTTGGATCTCAGAGTACCTTATCTTGGTCCTCAGACCCTGCACATACTTTAGGAAGTAGTATTCATGACAATGCGGCAGAGTTTTATTTATTTTTTATTTTATTTTTTGTTTATTTTTATTACTTTTAATAAGAAATGACAATGCAGCAGTTTCAAAACCCATTAGTAGCACATTCCCAATAATTGATACAATGCATATTTTTGTCCTCATAGTAGTTATATAGAGCACAGGATGCAGATATGATAATTTTTTCTGATCATTTGTACAAAAATTTCTTCTCATTCAACTAAGAGAAACTAGTTGTATACCTAGTCCAATATTCCATAATTGCAGTGGGTTATTGGCAAAACTGGTATGTCAGAAGCTATTGATTTAAGCCTTTTACGCCTCAGCGTACTAAACTAGCATTACATTGTATGCTTCATGGTTAAACTTTTATGCTAGGTGGTTAAGGGCATGTTAAAGCAAGGCCTGCATAACAATGTATGTAACTTTTGTATCTATGACAATCCAAAAGCTAACATAATTCTAAATGGGAAAAACCAAGTTCTTTACTCTTAGATCTGGTACAAGGCAAGGATGTCCTCTATCACCACTCCCACTCAATATAGGTCTGGAATCATTAGCTACAGCCATTAGACAAGAGAGAGAGAAATAAACAGAATAAAAATAGCTAAAGAAGAAGTTTAACTATCATTATTTACTGAGTTTTAGTTTTGACATATCTTGTGTCCTTCTCTACCACTTTATACATGACACTTGGCTTTGCTCAGTGCACTTGTCCAAAAGACACACTAAACCAGCGGTTCTCAACTTGTGCATCGTGACCCTGGCGGGGGTCAAATGACCAAACCACAGGGGTCACCTAAAGCCATCAGAAAATGTTATTTATTTGGAATTACAGTTTTGAAGTAGGCACCAAAATTATTTTTTGGTTTGGGGTCACTGCAACATGAGGAACTGTATTACAGGGTCACAGCATTAGAAAGGTTGAGAACCACTGCACTAGACATTAGTGTGAATTAGAGATTATTCGAGTGTCAGTGACAGAAATCCAACCCAAGACATGGAAAGCATAAAAGGGAAACATAATGATTCATAGGAAAAGTCTTGGGTGGTACTGACTTCAGGAATTGAGGAGTCCTGTAACCTAGTATGTGAAGGACCTAGTATCTCTTTGTCCATCTCTTTTCCTCTGTGTAGTCACATGGTTCATTCTCAGTGGACCCTTATGGATTTATATGCTAGACCTGAACCCCTTCCTATGATGCCTAGAGAGAATAAATATGTTGAAACCACAGCCAAGGAAGTTTGCTCACTGCTAAAATTGTAGGAGTAGAGATAATATCTTCTAAAATATGTTGAGTTTGGGATGTCTTTACTCAAACAAGTATGACTTTGCTGCAGAAAGGAGAGATAGAGAGGGAGAGGGGAGAGAAAGAGGGGGGAAGAGACAGAGAGACAGACAGAGAGACAGAGACAGGAACAGAGACAGGGAGGTTAGGTAAATCAAACCAGCAGATATCCAGCAGTAGCCTCAGCCCTGGCATTAGAAGCTCTCCTTGCAAAGCCCATCATCAGATGCCACCAATTACACTGACACTGTTCTTGACACTATGAAAGCAACCCTTACTAAGTATAGCATTTAGAAGACCAAAGGGATCTTCTTTCTGTTGTATTTTTATTAAAGTTACTTGAGCTGTTGTGGATTTTTGATCACTATGTTCTGATTGACCAAACACATCACCTACCTTGGTCACTGAACTAGCTAGAGCTGTCTCTTGTTCTACTGTGCAGTGTCTGTGAATTTGGAGTCATTTAAGCTCTTTAGAGATCATAAAATATGCATTTTGTTACTCATGAGTTAAGAGGAAGAAGCCAGAAATCCAGTTATACTTCTTCCAACTCCCTTAAAATTTTATTTTCCCTTATGCTCCAATTTGACAATTGCATCATATAAATACCATTATGTAAAAGCGTACAGCATTAGGAGCCCAGCAAAGGGTTCAGAATAATCTATTTTTGTATCTCATCCAGTACATTCTCCTATGAAACGCTGTATTCATCCTCAAGTGTAAATTATAAAGAAAACACAGGTGGTTTGGCCACAAAATGAGAGAAATTTTAAACAAGAATGTTCTTCTGAAGTGCTCGTGTGGCAGTCATAACCCTAATCAGTTCCGTCAGTATCTCTTCTTTGGCAGGGCCCTCTCTTTCCCCCTGTGCACTTAGCTCCTTCTTTTGTCTTTTCACATTTTTGTTTGTTCTTTTGAAGTCATCACCATCAATTAGTATTTGCTAGGGGCCCACAGGGTCTAACCTGCCACTTCTCCATTTGTTATTCACTAACGCAGACGTGGAGGTCCCACCCCTTTTTGTTTGGAATCACATTTTTCTCTGCTATTTTAAGCATCCTCCACCTGCTGCCCAAAGCAACAGTTCTCAAATCCTTTATCTTTGTTCTGCCCAATTTTTTCCTCCCCCATGATTTGACCTACCTAATATTGTGCCATAGGGGGAAAAAAAAACACAAAAAATAAAAAACATGGATTCCCTACTCATATTGGATCCTAGCTGCACTACTTTCTGGTTCATGTAACCATGGGGAATTTTTGGAATATTTATATCATTTTTTTTTAGTCCTTGTCTATAAGGAAGTGAAGTGTAACGTATGTGTCTATATTACATGCAAATTCTACTGCATGGGAAGGTGGCTAGGGAGGTGGAACTGAAGGTGCAGAAGGTTGCACATTTGTATTTTAGTTATTGGCACATTAGTACTTTACGTGGACATTTCTGTTATTATTTGTGGGTAGGATGGTCGGACGAGGGACCACCATAATCAGCATGCAGCCACTCTCACCATCATCACCATCATCAGTAACATCTTCAGCTATGTCAGATGCAAACTCAGGCACTCTAGACATCAGTCTTTAAAATATTTTTTATCCGTATGCAAGACAGACTGTGGCCTACTATTCTGGTGCTTCATGTGATACTTCTTTGAAAATTCACAGTACAGGCATGCAACTCAGTAAGCTCCTCAGTGATGGTCATGACGTTCTAGCTTTTGCCATGTGGTAGCTGAGCCTTGCAGACAGCCAGGACCATGCTGCTGCAGAAGCCTGGCTGGGCAAGCCACCCCTACTATTCATATTAACTCAGTTGATTTCTGCTCATTATTTCATGTGTCCTTTGGTATATAAATGCTGACCTGTCAGGTACATAGGGAGCAGACAGCAAAGCAAGCGATATGTCATGACAGACAAATGAGCTCTTTAAGCTAGACCATGAGGACAGATTCCTTGATGAGGATACTTATCTGCCATCCCATGCCTCGATGTAATTATGGGCAAGGCATTGAGTTAACAGTGTGGGATGTAAAATCAACAATCAGGCCTGGCCCTTGCCCTGAACGAGTTTGTGATCAAGTTGGGAAAGCGAGGTATAAAATTGGGAATGCTTGCAGACACAGTAAAGGAAAACTCATGATAGTTGGTTGTACATAAGTGACAAATAAGTAGGCTGGGCACTAAGTATAGCTTTTCAGCTGCAAGTCATTCAATCTGGGCTTGAAGGCAATGCTAAGTTGGTGGACAGGTACAAATTTTTCTGAGTTATTGAGTCAAAACATGATTTGCCCTGCTATGCGGATGAGCCAGCTGTCATAAATATTTTCAGAGTATATTTTCCTTCTCCTGTGATTGACAAGAAAACCCTAAAGCTTCCTCCCCCAGGACAGCAGTCCTACAGGCACCCGGCAGGTGCTAGGAAGTCGGCATTTCCCCAGTAGCTACTGCTTTGATGTAGAAGCCAGAGCTGGGTAACAGACTTCATATGTTCTCTGGGAGGAGGGTGGCAGAAGAGCCCATCCACTTCTTCCTTTCTCAGGCATTTCTTCTCCTCAGGAACCTGGAACATAGATATTTTGAAGGGAGAGGTTAGTAGCTATCACACATCCATAAAAAATGAGCATAAGTAGTCTTGAAGGTGAGTTGCCTGATAAGCTAAGACCTGTTTGAACCTCTAAAATATTATTGTGAAATTCACTACGGAGGGGCTGAGGATATAGCTCACCTGCCTGGCAAGCGCAAGGTTGTGAGTTTGAACCACGGTCCCCCCGCTCCATACAAAAAGCCATGGTTTGCCCTAAAATATTCTAATAGCTAATTAAATGGGGAATAGTATAGTTTTCATCCAGTAGAATGATACCTAATGATAAGCATTTGTTTTTGATACTGGAACCCAAAGATAATTTAGCATTGAGCTATAAATACAGATCTTATTTTAATTTTGCATTATTATTATTATTATTATTATTATTATTACTATTATTATTATTATTCTGAGACAGCTTGATTATCTCCTGAGCTGGGCTTGAGTTGAGGCAGAAGTCCTCCAGTCTCAACTGGAATTATATATGTGCACCATCTCACTTGATGCATGGATGTGTCTCTTAACTCCCCAAGTATCCCCATATTCCTGCTGGCTAATTCCAGGCTAGTACCCCTTCAGCATGCCTAATGGTTGGGTCACAGATGGTCAAACGTACTCAGGTTGCAAGGCATCTATTGAGGACCCACAAGCTGAATGACAGGGAGGAACAGGGAGCAGGTCTGAGTGGTGGTGCAGTTGGGCCCTGATAGCAGTTTGTCAAAACCTCTGCTGACCCTTGGGGAGCTCGTAAGTGGATATTTTCTGCTTCCCCTGCCTTAGTATGCACTCACAGGGCTTTGAGCCCCACCTGTCTTGGCAGATGGATTGAGGATGACCCAGGAAGGGCATAGATTTAAGCAAGGATGCTGTCTGCAGCTGAGGCAGATGCTGAAGAAGCAGATGCCGGTTGGCTGCTTACCTTCCACACAGCTAGTGCCGCCCAGAAGTGGTACCTGGTGGAGCACCTCCCTGTCGACCATAGTCTCAGGAGCCCTGAAAGTTGGAAGCTACCTTTGCTCTGTTCCCAACAACTTTCTGTAAGAAATAAATGATGTCTTGCCTTTAAGGTACTGAGACCAATGGCTACGTAGAATGGTTGCTGGAGAGTCTACATTAAAAAAAAAAAAAAAAAGCTGCTATAGCAGATGCTGTTCTGTTTCTTTGCTTTTGAACCTTGAAAAATTGTGCAATTATTATTGTTGCAGTATAATGAACATAATATAAAGTTTCCCATTTTAACTACTTTTCTATGCTATACAATATATTGGCATTATTGTATAACTGTCTCCATAACATTTGCACCTTGCAAAACTGAAATGTTAAATATATTATACACCAATTTCCCATTTGCTTTTCCTACCACCTTCTGGCAACCATAGCATGTGTGTGTGTGTGTGTGTGTGTGTGTGTGTGTGTGTGTGTGTAAAACTTGACGTGTGAATAATTTTATTATTTGGGAGACCTTCTATTAGTGGAAGCAGATGTTATTGGTTTCTTTGTATCTAGTTTATTTCCAGTAGCACAATTTTTTCAAAGTCTACCCATGTTGTATTCTTCCTTAATATGTCTTTCACTTCCAGGGTTACATAATATTTTTCTAGATGGATAGGCCACCTTTATTTTTCCCTTCATTTGATGATGGATATTTGCTCTGTTTTCACCTTCTGGCTCCTGCGAATAATGATGCTGAGTGTTACCATTTGGCAGAGAAGGTTATCAGTTCCATTTTATGGGTAAAAACACACAGTACCTCTAGCAGGTAACTAGGCAAAAGCAGCAATCAGATTCACATTCATCCACCACTGAGTCCTTGACCCTGAGTGGCCTCTCTGTCACCTTGTTTCTGATAAATGTGGGCAGCATGGTGCATCGTGCATCTGGATGTCCATCTTTGCCTCTGCTCTTACCAGTCTTTCACATTATGTAACACAAAGAGGCCTTGATCCTGTCACCTCACCACCACCAGCAGAGGAATTTCTTCAAGTCTCACTTGATTTCCTCCAATTTGAACTTCCTTTATCTTTCTTTTCTGCATTTTCCCCTTTCCTGCATCTACTTCTTACTGCTTTTCTAGGGAAATTTGTCATGCCAGGCACTTTCCTTTCTCTATAACTCATGAATTTGATTTACTTTCCCATGAGCCTATGTAGCAAGTGTTTTCCATGAGCTTCCCCATGTTGTATCTGAGGAAATGAAGTCACACCTAAGCCTGTCACCTGCCCTAAGTTGCATGCATCTCATGAGTGGTGGAAACACAGATGGAACTCAGGCATCCCAGACTCCCCACAACAATACCGTGGGTCACCTCTCAGATGGACTCAGAAACTCACAAAATCACAGAGCTAAGAGATCGCTTTCCAGCCAAACCTGAACACACAGCTGAGGCAGAGCTGTGCTGGGATTTGCTGCTCACTGTCTCTGCCTATTGGCTGAAGCTCAGTTCAGGGCTTCCTCTCCACAGTGGCTGAACAGCACACCTGGAGGCCATTGCAACTGCCTTCACATCCCTCCTCGATCTGGAGGTTGCTGGAGGCAGGCTTGCCAAAGCGTTTATAATGTGGATGCTTTCCCTTCTGTCTAGCTGGAGCCAAGAGTGAAGGGAGGGGGGAAGGAGGGACAGACAGACAGGCAGCGAGAGAACACGAGAGGCAGAGACAGAGGGAGAGACATAGGTAGAGAGACAGAGAGGCAGAAAGGGAAGAAGAGGGGTTAGGAAAGGGAAGAGGGAAGAGCGAGAAGGACTTCTGCCTTTGTATTTATCCCAAATCCATATATTATTTTGGAACATTCAATATTGCAGAAACACTCAAAGAGATAAATCACTCTTTCTGCCATCTGGTCTCTGAGAACCTTCCCAAGAACTGTAGCTTCATTTAATTTGCTGTGTGCCTTTCTCAACCTCTTTGTGCTTTCCATCATCTTTTCTTGGCTGCAGTTTTGGGTTTGTTTTGCCTTTAGTTTCTTGCTCCTTTAGCTGTTTCTGGGTTTCAGTTTTTAAAAATATAAGCTTTCACTCCTATGAGCTGTGCCAAATTCTTTATTTGGCATGGTCCTAACTTGTGGCTATTTTTTAACCATCATCTGGTGTCTTGGAGAGATCTGTGGATGTTTTTAATGCCCCAGCCAGATGCACCAATGAGCTTGATAGTCAGTAATGAGGCAGCACCAGGACCTATGGTCCTAGCGTTTCCTGGCAGTGCTTCTGTGGCAAATGCTCGGAGATGAGTAGGATACGCCAAGCCCTGCCTGGCTGTGTGGTTCCAAGGTCCTTGCAAGTGAACAAATGGGTTGGCACTCATCTAGCATGCATACTGCTCCATGGAGGTTGCCGAGATCTCCCGAGGCAAAGGGCGCTCCCTGAGTGGGACGTTACACATAGGTGGAGGGGGGGAGTCTAGATGCATGCCTGTCACAGTGAGTGAGCTGGGCAGCAGCAGTGCACTGGGATCCATTGAGGAAACAAAAGACCTAACATACAGAATGTAAAGGAAGGTTTATTCTGGCCAGTGAAGTCAAAGTTTCAGTGTATCTGGCTGGTTCTAAAGCAGAAACCTCACAGCTGAAACGTGTGGCAGAGGAAGGCCGCTCAACTCCTGGCACCTGGGAAGCAGAGGGCAGGGAAAGAGCCTGAGAAGAAGAGCTGGATGTGGTCTCCAAATGGTGGCCCAATGCGGTGTTAAAAATACACCCTGAAGTGTGCTATATTAATTCTCCAGGTATCACTCAAGCCGATCAAGTTGACAACCAACACTGATCATCCCAAGTATGAACTCACTAGTGTTTAGGTTGATACAGACCCAGATGGTTAGGTATGGAAACATTTATAAACATGTGTTTGTACATGGGTTACTATATGCATGTCTCTCCTTGCCTTGTGAGTTGAAAGAACCTTTAAATAACAACAGCCTAGGGACAGAGAGCACACCTAATGCTCAGATCTTGTGTTTAAAATATCTGCCTCCTATAAAGTGTGCCAAGGGTCTTTGGAGAAATGGCAGCTTTTAGGGAGAGTGTATGATACTTGCAAGATGTACTTGCTAATCAACATATTCTAGTCTAAGAAAATTCTTTAAACAACTGCCTCAACCAATGTAATGGAGTGAACCTTAAAGCATACATTAAGAAGGTTAAAATAATGAGGCAGGGGACAAGATGTTGATCTCCTTCCCTCTTACTGGAAACTAGGTTCATGGCTATTGTGGCTGAGCTCCTGCAGTGCTTGTTGGGATGGGGTTGCCACTGTATCCCTTTTTGCCTCTCTTGGATTCATGAGACCTGAAGGCTTCTTCTGGAATTCACAACCACAGCTGACTTCTGTGACTAGCCAAGTCCAAATTTGGAGATGGAGCAATTTGAAACAAGGAGAGTAAAAAAAAATCAGTCACAATTACACGCAGAAAATCAAGTCCTTGCCACTCCATTATTAATGTGCAGGAGTATTATGTAATGTAGCAGCTCAATTAACAGGTATTGCTTGAGGAATAATCAAGGCTTAATTTGGGCTGATAATTAGAAACCTTCCCCTAGCTTTGTATAGGACCCTGAAAGAGCCTGATGGCTGGTAATGAGGCCAGATCATTTATGCAACAGCGATGTGTCTTTCTATGCATGGGGACAGAACAGATTTACCTGTTTCTAGATCCTAGGATGTGACACTGGTCTAATATAGTTGTACTTATTTTCTGGTCTTGCCAACTCTGGCCTTGCAGAAGGGCAGCACCATGAGGCTTTTGAGACTTATTTAATTGGCCAAGTTGCTCTAATGGCTACAGCTGCAGTCTTTTTTTCTTTTTGCTAAGAGTGTGTGGCAGAATTCCAGTCTTATAAGACATATGGCCAGAGTCAACATGTCCTCAGGAATAGCAGGAAACAGTCTTGTTTATATTTTGTGCAATAGTGGGTGACCACAGTCACCTGGCTTAGGTAGGTGGCTCCTCCATGTGTCCCAGGGCTCTCCTGTTCATTGCATAAAATGCTAAATGTCTCTGCAAACTATACAGACACAGAAAACAAAAAGTTGAGCAATTACCCAAGGGTGCTATTCATACTAAAAAAACACAGGAAAGGAAGAGATGAAATAATGAAAAATATCATCTCTAATAATCTTTCAACTAAGGGACAGTCACTATTAATGTTTTGGTGTAATGCATACCTCACCTTACACATATTCACAAAGGGAGACACACTTCTTCCTACAGAAACTGTTTATGTAGATGTGGCTTCAATTTTGCACAATTTGGATTACTGTAATGGACATTGTGTTTTGTTATCATGTTATTCGATCTTAGGAGAAAATTCTGAAATATATCCACATTAGCTCTTCCAAATTTATCCTTCTCCAAAATTTGGAAAGTGCTGGTCTGTGCTCTGGTAAAGTAATCTGAGACCACAGGCATCTTTGCTTTGTGCTTTGGAAACACCTAGTGAGCAATTAATACACTGGAGTCTTTGTTTACAATGCTAAAAATGTTAGTTAAGGAAATAATTTCACCAGTTCCAAAGCCATTTTTCTTTAAGGATACTTGACAACATACTGTTGAACATTTTGATGGCTCACCATTGGTGTTCCCTTTATTTTGATGTATTCTTATAAACATCACTACAGTGAACATCTTTAAGCATACGTCTTGGGTGAACTGAGATTTCCTGAGAATCAACTTCTAGAAGAATCAATGGGCAGACCTGTTCGAATCCTGGACCCTTTTTTGTGAGGCGTCCTCTCCAGAAAGGCAATGCACCTCTGCAGACCCAAGAGACATGCAGAAGAAAGCCCGAGCACACACTGCTCAGAAGTACATTTTTAATTTCAGATTCTGCAACTTTAGTGGTGATGTATGAGACCAGAGGAGAAAGTTTATTAAATTCTTATTTATGTATTCAATTTGCATCAGCCTATTCCTTCCCCAGGCTGAAGGCACCAGTTGGAAAACATTAAACTTGTAACTCTTGGTTGTGTTCTTCTAAGGGAGCAGGACTGGGTGAGACTCGAGGAATAGATGTAGGTAAGCAGGGAGGGACAAAAGGAGCAAGGTTCTCTGCGGAGTGCAAGTGAGGAGTAATGGTCCTCCTCAGGAACTTGGCATCTGTGAGTCACTGTCTCAGTTCCCCTGAGCCAGAATCCTTCCTCCCAGGCCCTTTCCTCCCTGCCCTGAATTCCTTCCTGCATGGATTTCAGGAGAAGCCATATCTGAATCTGTTTGTTGTCTGTGGAAGCCTGGTACCTAAGGGCAGAGGACAATTCGGGACCCGAATCTTCTCTTGGCGTTGTGTTTTCTAAAGAGTCACTGTCAATTGGTTATGGGAAAAAACAATAGTGTGGGCCAAGTGAGACTTAGAGTAACACACACACACACACACACACACACACACACACACACACTTCCCTCACTTTTCATCCATCTTAGCTACTACCCTTCAGTAGGAGCTAGCGTCTAAAGTGATTTGACATTGCAAGTTCCTTTTCTATGAAAGATGGTCCAGCAGCTTGCCTCTCTATGAGGGTCCTTTCAAGTCTCCTTATCATGCCCCTCACACCCTGCAGCCCTACACTGGAAAGTTCCTTCCCAATATTGTTTTCCCTATGATTTAAGATGTTCTTAATTGCTGTACTGAAGGGAAGTAGAACACCTTTTAAGCCAACAGCTGAGCGATTTGCTATGACAATTTGGCCCCTGTGCATTCACTTAATTTCTAATTAATCAAACATTCAATAAATCATTAGTGTAATTACACCTGCTCTCTCCCTGCCCTGGCACATTAGCCCAACCCAGGCAACCCCTCAGCTGGCGGTGGGGAAGGTGCTCATTTGTCTGTCCTGGCTGGGTGCACATCCGTACTCTCAGTGAGCTTTGAGAAATGACGAGGAAGAAATTGTAATTATTTCAGGCGCCACAAGTTTGCTCACTTTCCCTCTTCTCGGCTTCTCACTCTGATGCTTCCCCAACAACTTAAGCCAACAACAGTGTAGCGGCCTAGTAGCAGTGGCTGCTTAATTTCAGCAAGCTTTTTTTTTTTTTTTAATCATTTTTATTTCCCGACTGTGTCTCTTTTCTAATTACACCATCTCCCCAGGTGAGCGATAATTCCCTCATCACCATATATCTGAAGCACAGATTATTAAAATAATATAGCTTATGTCATATAAATGTAACAGAAAGTATCTTAAAGATGCTTTATTGAAAGCTGGTAAATTGGTTCAACAGATGAATGTTTTAAGGCCTATTTTTAAAAGGTTGCACAAGTATAAACCCACTGAATTACTGCAGCAGTTTCACACGAGCAGATGCAATTATTTTAAGCATCTAACTGTGCAAAAGACAGATCTGAAAGAGAAGGAGCTAAATTCTCTGAGATTAATTAAAGGGTTTCATTTTGCTCTTGATTTAAAAATAAATTTCCAGCATGCATCACTTGTTATTCTCTTGAAGAATTTGCATTACAGGGTTTAGGAAAAAAAAAAAAAAAAAACGCACCAAGGATGTTAAGCTTCATGAGTTTTTCATATAATATAGCTAGCAGCTTGTAAAAAGAAGGCTGACCTATTGTTGAACAGCATATTCTCCTACGTACTTCTTTATACTTTTCCATTTGTGAAGGGTATTAATCTTAAAACTCATTTCCAATGTAAGATTGTGCATTTACATGCATCTCCCATAAGATTGCTCCTGATTCAATCTGTGCCCATTGATTTAATTTCTTTTACCTCTCAGAGCCAGTGGTGCTGAAGGCTTTATGGTAATTAGAATGTTGTGGGTTTCGGTGGAACAGTTCCCTGGTACCTTAAGTGTGGCTGGATTCCCTGTAAACTCGACCAGCCCTGGAGATAATGCAGCAAATCTCTCTGAGGCCCAGAGGAGCTAGCAAGCCAGATAAGAATGCTAGGTGAGAACACAGCCGAAGGCAAGTGGAAGCTGGAGAGGGCATGGCCAGGGGCTACTGGCCAGATGGCTTGCTGCTCTGAGGGGCCCCTTTTAAGGTGAATCACTTGGCAGTTCTGCGAGCTGGCAGACGGTTCAGACACCTGTGCTCCATGTGAAATGAGATATAGACAACCTACCAGTCTGAAATATGGCGTCTACCCTTTGAGAGATGGTGGCACAGTATTGCAGGAAATTATTTGACTATGAGTGCAGGGAGAGGGAGGCAGCCACAATTAACAGGGGTCAGGGGTGGGATGTGTTGGAGTCTGCATCTGAGCTTGGTGCCTCAGTAACTATGAAATTCTTACTTTTCAAAGCCAAACTTTAATGACGGTGTATACCAGAACACCATGCCAGATGCAAACATGACTTTAGTACTTCTTGGAATTGTATTTTTTTAAAAAATGGTGATATTAGTACAAGTTCCACTGAATAAGTATGTTTATTTGGGAGAATTGGTACAGTGTGCACAACATATCTTCATTTGTATTTTTTTAAAGAAAGGAATAAGGCATGGCACATGCCTATAATTCCAGCACCCTGGACACTGAGGCAGGAGTTCCAGACCCATGTACCTGACTAATCTAGTAATGTCCTGTCTCCAAATGAAAGGGCTAAGAACATAGTTCACCCAGGCCCTCCGATCAGTCTCTACTACCAAAAATAGTGAAACAAGTAAAATGAAACTGACGATATATTTCATTTAATCTGATATATCTTAAGCATTATCATTTTAACATGTAATCAATGTGGAAATTAAGGAAAATTAAGGAGATAGTTTATACTCTTTTTCCTCTTAACTCTCTTTGATACTCATCCTATATTTTGTGGTTACAGTGTTTATTTGGACAAGGGCTCTTCTCAGTGTTCTAAGTTCCGTATGGGCTCATGGTAGCATTGGTTAAACTCACACATTATCAGGGTCCTCTTGTTTGTGATGAAAGAAACCAGATTCATCTTAGTATCAGCCAGAAAATAGAATTTGTATCAAATGTGGATAGATCCAGGTATTCAGACAGTGCAGTCCAGAAGATTCTCCACATCCACACTTGGGCTGCTCTTGTCTGACCCATCAGAGTATTGGAATACACTCTGGAATATGCTCTTGGAAGGCCCTGTACACCTGTATTAGTCAGCTTTCCCTTGGTTGGGACCCAGATAGAACACCTACATCTTAAAAGAGGAGAGGTCGATTTTGTTTCCCAGCTTTCAGGGACTCAGTACATTTTTGGCTGGCTCCAAGGCAGAAATGGCAGAGTGGGAGGGCAGGTTGGAGAAAAGCACCTCACCCTTGGAAGCTAGGATCCCAAGTTAAGGGAAGAGTCAGTGGGGGAGGTATAGCTTCCAAAACAAAGGTCTCAGAGACACAGCTCTTCTGCCAGACCCACTTGCTAACAGCGCATTTGACTATGTACTCATCAGTAGTTCGAATGTATGGATTACTGTAGTGCCACCAAGATCCAGTCTCCTTCTTAAGTCCCCGCCTCTGCAACATGAGACTTAGGGGGTGCATGCTAGATCTAAGCCATCACAGTGATTCTTGAGTTTGTGACCCCACGGGATGAGGGATCATTTTCCTAGTTGGGTCTAGCAGAAGTTGGCAAAGTTGGGCTTAAACTTGTGTCATGTGTCAGGAAGTAGTCCTTCCAAATAAAGGGAGTGGAGAACCAGGCCTGAATCCATCAGGGGTACAAACAATGGATAAGGTAGTCTGCCAAAGGGAGCATTTGGGGCCACCGGTGTCATATATTTCTCCATGATAATACATGTAATTTAAAGGATCTGGAAATGATTGCTCTGGTCATAGTCACTATTGTTGTCTATTTCTTAAATACAGATGTATGATGGAGTTCTGTTCTGATAAACCAGTCAACAGGTGAAAAATTCATCAGGCAAAAATGGCCTTAATATACTTAAGGTATGAAACATAGTAACTTAGCTTCATACCACACATGTTCAGAACACTTAGAGTAGCCTGCAGTTTGGCAAAATTACCTAACTCAAGGCCTTATTGTCTACTAAAGCACTAATTTCTCTTGAGGTTGGTTGGGAGCTGTGGTTTGCTGACACTGCCCCCAACACTGAGGAAGAACATTATAATAGTGCGTATTGCTAGCCAGAAAACGATCCCAAATCACAATTAGCAACGCAGCTTAGTACCAAGTCAAAAAATTACAAATAAGACCTCCCTAAAATGAGGAATGTTCACACTGTCCATCTCATTGCCACCCTGTGAAGCCTTTTGGTTTCAGGAATTTCCAGAAACATCTACTTCCCTCCATAGGAGCTATCACCTTCTGGGGGTCCCATCTTGACTTCTGCGGATTCCTGCAGTCCTCCTCCTCACTCGGCTTTGGCTACTGCTCCCCCGCAACTCATGTACAGCTTCCTCTCCCTCATGGGTTCTAAGCCAGCGAGAGTGAAAACCATAGTCTCTGCAGTTCTCACATGGGCCTGAAAGTGTCCACTACCAACTTTCTCACCTGGTCAGTCAGTACTTACTCCTCACAGGCCCACTGAGGTTCTGAGCTTGGGCTTTCATCAAGATCTTTGTAGGTATCTGCTAAACCTTCACTGTCCTTCGGTCTTACTCCTCAGGATATATATATATATATATATATATATATATATATATATATGTTATATATATATATATGTTACTTTTTCTCAGTGATGGATTTTCTATGGGAAACTACATTTTTATCTATTTTACACCTTTTACTCTTGATTTTTTTTTTTTTTTTTTTTTTTTTTTTTTTTTTTTTTTTTTTTTTTTTTTTTTTTTTTTTTTAGGGATTTTATGTGCCCTGCACTCATATTAGTCCCTTTCTAATTTCTGGAACAAAGTGTTTGAGATTTCCAACTTTAGCTTGGCTCCGAGTCTCTGTGGTTCAGTCTCTCAATGGCTCCTGTCACAGCATAGTGGGAAAGCGTAACACAAGAATTATCCTCAAATCATGGCAGCCAGGCAGCAGAGAAGGGAGGAGAGGGGCTACAGAGAAGAATATAGCCTTGTGGGGTGATATCCTAGTATGTAACCTGGAACCAGGCCCCTCTTCCTAACAATAAACTATGAACTCATTGATGGATTAATTCCTGGTGAGTACAGAGTTCCCTGAGATCCAGTCACCTTCCAAAAGCCCCCCTCTGAAGACTCAAGCATTTTGGTGACATTTCAAATGTATAGCATCCCCTATATACATGCACACTAGATTATAAGCTCCTTGAGGGTATACATGCTGGTGTGTACATTATTATCCCTATACCTATAACAGGCTTATTAGAAATGCTTGGTAAGTTACTAGTTACAACAGGTGAAGACAATGGGACCGAGAAGCCCAGTGAACCACATTTGCCGTTATCGCTGACCACCAGAGGCCGTCCTTCCTTCACAGAGAAGGGGGACGCTCATGTATGCCCTGCTCCAAACTGTCCAGCTGGAAGCTCATTGGCCTACAGCAGGTGGCAACCCTCTGGCCTCTGCAAGTCTCTTTCCCCGGTATGCCTGATGCCACACTGGTGCATCTGTCCAGCACCTGGACCAGGACCCCTGCCTCATCACTGAGCTACAGCAGCAGTGTTTTGAGACTTCCTGTTGTACTATCGTTATCTGCCAACTCAGACTGAGAGTTATTCACTCCCTGCCTTCTCAGTAGGAGTTGTTATCCACCAGCAGCACCGTCCCCCAAAAGTTAACCCCCAAGTTTCAACTGTTCTGAACATATCTGCCGAGGCCTTCCCCCTGGGGTGGGCATGCTGATAGATGTAAGGTATGTGTCTTAAGTGTCTTTAAGGCAACATCCACTTCCCTCACCACCTTTGCTGCCATCTTGGTCCGGGACTCCACCAATCAGCTTGGTGATACGGGAATCCCTCACTTCCCAGTCTGCCTCTCTCTAGTTTATATTCTGACTGAGCCCAAGTACGCCAGCGTTATCTTTGTTTCCCAGATTCCACTGTGATGTATCTGTTTTCCTTATCTAGCCCCAGTCTAACTTGCTCCCTAATATACTCTCTAGTTCTTAGCGACCAGAATTCTGCTCTCCACTTACATGAAAATAACTTTTTAAGCTTGTACTATGAGAGAGAGCATGAGGTATTTGTCTTTCGATGCCTGGCTCACTGCACTTTTGCTATAATCATTCCCTGGTTTCAATATTAGCAGAACCAGGTGCTCCATCCACCTCATCCCTGAGCTACAGCGGTGGGGCTTCTGGTTTTCCTGTGCACCATCCCTATCTTCCTACTCATCCCCTGGATGAGTCAGCCCCTTACTGCTCTTCCAATAAAATCCCAGAGGTTCACCAGGGTCTTGGAGCCCTGGCTCCTGCCCGTCTCCACACCCTTGCCTCTGAACAGTCACCCTTTCACTTCTAAGTGCCTGCTTGGGATTTCCTGCCCTTAGCACTGTATGGCGTGACGCCGTATTGTGGGACAGGCTGGTGTTTGATGAGATGCTCAGGAGCATCCTGCACACCTGCCCGCAGGGTGCCTCTTGATCCATCTGCAATGCAGGAGCCACAGATTCCTCCAGACATTGTCATGTATGCCTCAGTGGGCAAAATAAGACCCATCTCCGTGAGAAGAACTGGAATTTCAGGTCCACAGCGTAGCTTCTCCTTCCCGCTGCTTCCTCACCCACTCCTAGAGCCAGCTGCAGCTTCTTCTCATCCTTTAGGTCCCGGTTTTGGTGGCGTCTCTTAGGTATGGAAAGCCCTTCTTGGCTCTTCCCAGATGGCAAGATCAGGCAAGGTCCTTGTCTAAGGGAGAAGATTAAACTCGGTGAGATGTAAAGGTGGACTTGGGAGGACATAAGTACTGACACAGGTGAAGAACATGGACAGGAACGTGTTAGCAGTGGCCTGGTGGTGTTAGCTAGAGGCAGGCATATGAGAAAATGGACAAGACAGTGCTTTATTTAGGAGGAAATGTTGATGTTTGTGATGATGGTGTGAGAAAGGGCTATGAGGGAAAAAAAAAAAAAAGACAACCGTAGGAATTTTTTCAGAAGCTGAAATCTGTGTAAGTGGGCTCTCATCTATGCAAAAGTGCTTGGACACATGGCAGGCACACACCGCGCAGTTGTTCTCGCCAGGGTTGGGGACTGAAGCGTTTATGCCCCAGCTCTTGTTAGCGTTTGGCCGTGTCTTCGCTCCTCATTCACTCCAGTTCGCTGGTGGTGAAGCTTTTTCATTATCTGGAGCCTTTTGGGGGAGTGGACACTAGCACATTAGAAGCCAAGCCAGGGTACGTGGAAGGGCAGTGATGTGGGAGGGTCGCCACTGTGTCTGCTTCCCTTGGAGACTCCAAGATTTAGGGAGAAGAGGGGAGGAGACATTGGGAAAGCACTCCAGAGAAGAATCTCGTGTATGCCTTAGATCAATGTGGGCTCCACCCCGGAGACTCTGCACTGAAGCCCACAGGGGCTCCCAGACTAAAGTCCCCACAAGGCCACTAGGAGTAGGGACACCAAGAGCAGAGACATATCAGAGCTGAGAAGCCTCAGTGTGGATGGATCCTGGCAGAGGTGGGGCCAAGCCTTGAAGATGGGTGAGGTGATAGGATGTGGTGGAAGCCCAGGAGGGAGGGTCACTGGGGCAAAGGGCTCCCGATCTCCTCTTCTCCCCCTGCCAACGCCTTTGTGCATCCAGTACCAACAAATGGCGAACACAGTGCAGATAGCCACTTGGGACAAAGCAGAGTGCTTCCAAATAAAGATTAAAAAAAAATATTCCTTGCTCAGGATGAATTTAAGGGGCCAAACCTTATCACTCACACACAGACCAAGGGAACTTTCCCTGAGGCCAAGCTGGAGAAAGTTTTAATTTTTTTTAAACCCTGTTCGATTGAATTATCTTCAAAAGTGCTTCAGAGTGTGGGACCAGAGTGCAGAGGGACAGATGGGGTGAGTGATTTAGAGAGCTACAGCTTTATCTCACTGCATTATAAATATGTGATGCCACTGAATGTAGCAGCCATCACGTTAATAAACAAATGATTGCCAAGTCTGTAATTGGCAAGGAAGGAAGTTATAATCTATAAGGAGCTTTGTGTCCCAACCAATTTACTCTCAAGCAGAACTTCATTGCCTCCTTTGCTGAAAACTCCCAAGGAGCCTGAAGGGCTGAAGACCCAGATTGGTCAAACTTGTTTCCCCTAGCGACTTTTCCTCTCTGGTTTTCACTCCCACTCAGATAAAGACACTTGGAAAATCTATTTCTTTAAAATGCAGCTGCTCACCTGGGCAAGTAATGCCTGGTTTGTTGTCTGTGGGTGGTTTTTATCCTGAGAGTTGGAAAGGAGAGAATTATGTAGCAGAATCCATTTTAAATCCCTGTCAGCTGCACAGAATTGGGAAATAAAATGGAATGGTTTATGAGACCATTAACCGGTGCCGTCTGGGTTTCTCAGAGTATGGAGACCTTCTGGGATCACGTTTCTGCCTGCGAATGCAGCTGCATATGTTCCTGCTCTGCAGTCCATGGGGTAGCAGTGAGTGCTGGACTACTCTGCACAGCCCAGGTCTGAGACACCTTGAACTTAAAGCCTGCACAAAGGGAAACCCTGCTGTCCTGAGCCTCATGCTACTGGCTGCTTGGGTATCTCTTGGTGAGAACAAGAGCTTTTGCAAGAGGATGGGGCTCAAGAAAATCCCTCAACAAAAGCAGTGTCTTTTAAACATAGTGGTTAACATCATATGTGCCTCATAGCGTTGTCCTTAGGAGGGATACAGGATTGGTTCTTGTGCATATTTCCCTTCAGCATACATGTTTATTGCAAATGCCTTTAGCTGTCCATTCACCTCAGATACCGTGTCTGGGTCTAGGCATGTTCCAGTGCCACCCCCTTGCTCTGTTTGCTGTTGCTTTGAATGTGCATGTGTGCAACAGAAAGATTGGAAGTGCAACTTGCAAGCAGAAGAATGGTGCTTTTACTTTGTGTTCTGTTTTATTTAGTCTTACTACATTTCCTATACATGGAAGCCAAGTCTGTTCCCACATGCCCATTTCTGCAACTGAAATTTGTTTGTTTGCTTCCTTGCTTCCTGGCCTACTGGCTTAGAAGTTACTCTTCTATCGTTTGGGATGGAATCACCATAGCATTTCGAACATCTGTGTCCTCCTTGTCTTTCCAGGCTCCCTCGTTCAGATAGAACTAAGACCTCTCTCTCACTCTATGTGCTAATTCCTAACTTTCCTGGTCCCATCAGTGTTTTCCTTCCCCTGCCCGTGGTAATTCAGCTACCAATGGGTCTGTGACCCAACTACCCTTGATGCAAATTGTTCTAGGAAGTAATTATGTTTTCCTGGTACTATATGAGATATATACCAGAGTATCTCTGGCATATGTTGTTATTACATGTTAGAGGTTATGGGCCGAGTATCCATCCCTCTATCTATATGTTAAAATCCTAACCCTCCACAGTGGAGGCCGAGACTTTCTTAGATGAACATATAAGGATGGTGCCCTCATGAATGGGATTAGTGTCTTTCTAAGACAACACAAGAGAGATCACTTGCTCTCCCATTTTTCTCTCTTCTATTTGAGAACACAGTGATGAAGCGCCATCTGTGTACCCTCTTAAAACCATACAATTAAATCTGCCGATGTCTTATTCCTAGAATTCCAGCCTCTAGAGCTATGAAGAATAAATATTAGTTATTTAAGTATCACAGTCCATAGTTCTTTTATCTGGACTGACAATGGGGAAAACCAGCCTGAACATCTAACAAATGGTTAATGGCATCCCTTTCTGACATTGTTGGATTGTCAGTGTTTGTATTTTGAACTTTTCTTTTCTTTAATGTATTTGGTTGTTGCAGAGTCTCACTACACAGCTCAAATTTTTGGTGATCCTCCTGCTTTTAGCCTCCTCAGTGCTGAGATTACAGGTGTGCACCACTACATGTGGATTCTAGTGAGCTCAGCCAGCCCTGGGGGTGTGACTGGCAGAGCATGTGGTGTAGACAAACTTGTGTTTACCTAAGTAGGTACTTTAGTCTGCTGAGCTATCTCACTGGCCCCTGTGTTTTGACCTTCTGAACTTTGCAGTAAATCAACCTTCCTCCCCCTTCTGTGTATAAATTAGTTGGATCTGTATTACTGAACTATTCCTTTTCCCAAAGATTCTATTTTTCTAGAGCATAAGAGACTCAAGAGCAGAAAGGCGTATCTGCATGACACATTTTGGTACTCGTTATGTTAAACTCCAAAATGCCAAGAACTCAGAAATTTGAATGCAGAGACTTAACAACCAAAAGTCATACATAGTCAAGTGATAAATTAAGATAGCATGTGAGCCTCGGAAGCCTAAGTCATTTATTTTTAAACCCAGAAATAGAGTGGTTTTTATATGACACATCCTGGATCAACTTTCTCTGTCAGATCAGTAAGTATGTTTGGAGCTGACAAGTGATAAAACAGTAGAAAGCCCCAGCCACACAGTTTGGTTATTGCTGTTTGACCAGGGCTATGCTGTTCCTCTATGCCTTGGTGTTTGTAGGTGGACTCAGTGGGGGACAGTGGGTTCTTTGTGTCTCCAATTCTTATCCAGAGGATTTCTGTGGACATGGACTGTCTCCATACATACCTGGAGATAAATGTGTGAGAAGGGACATTTCTTTGCCTTCTGGAACCCATGGCTATTTCCCACAAAGCTGGTGTGCATATTCTGTGGAACCCCTGATAACTGACTTATTTTCAAGGACAGCTTCATCTTTTGCTTCATTAATTCAAAGCCACAACAAAGAGTAACAGCTGACACTGTTTATTTCTTGGTCTTTTATATATACTAGGAATGCAGGCAATGTCCCCAGTGTTGGAGGAGTAGTAGTTATGGTGCTGAACTTTTCTGACCCTGTGACATGTATGCTTCATTGGAAGACATGGGTGAGGAGCCAGAATACAAACAGTACAACTACATAGTTTGGTAAGCAATGTAATGGTATGCTTTGGATGATTAGTGATTAGTGGTAGTGGTAGGAGAAACTCATCTTTAGAACAGTGAGTATCAAAGTGAAACCATTTATTTGAGTGGAGACTTCCATGTGGAGGCAGATCCAGTTAAGGTTAATCCAAGAAAGATTGCTCTGGGCAGGTGGATGGCAAGGGCATAAGGCTAACGTTGGAAGCAGTCTGAACAAAAGTAGTACTGGGGGAAAGTAGGTGAGAAGAGAAAGATACTGAATGTAGGACTGACTAGGCTGCGATTTTAAAAATGTGAAACTTTTGATGTCATCCATGAATGGATGTTTACTCTCATATTGGTGATAAGTGCTAAGGATGTTGGAAAAATAATACCATTAATGAATAGCACAACCAGCGTCCATTAGCTCTTTTCAAGATTCATCCCCCTTCGTAGATATAATGGTACAATGACATTAGTTGGTTTCTACACTCCAAATAATGCAATAGAAATTAGGCAATCATGACACTTTATAACAATAACATATGGTTTAAAATCAAGTTATGAATAGAGCCTTTTTAGCCTAGAACCAAGGATAGACAAAGTACAATAAATAATACCATACTTTCTCTCTGTTAGCTTTCCCGTCTTTACTTCTCATAACTTTTGTTTTTAAACCAATTGTGAAAACACACAATATTAATGTTATCATTGTAACTATTTTTATATATGCAGCTCAATAATGTTGAATGCTTTGACATCGTTTGTAAGCATTCTCAAAATGTTTTCATCTTGCAAAATTGAAACTTGATGTTCATTAAAAAGAACTCCCTCTTGCTGCTGCTTACCGCCATTTCTGCTACTACCACTTTCTGCCTCTGTAGATTTGTCTACTCTGGGTGCCTCATACTCTACTTGTTCTTTTGTGATAGGCTTGTTTCTTGTTGGAAATTTCTTCATTGTTTATCCATGTAGTAGCATGTATCAAAATTTCCTCCTTTTTTTTTTTTAAACTTTGTAATATTCCACTGTATGTATGTACTCTTGCTGGACATTTGGATCACGTCAGTATTTTGACTGTTGTCAGCAATGCTGCTACAAAAGCCTTTGTGCAAACATCTCTGACATATATATGGATATTGTCTGCTTTTAATTCTTGTAAGTCTATCAAAGCAATGCAATGGCTACATCATGCAATCACGCTCTTTTGACGTTTTGGGGGCGTCCTCATTTGATTTTCAGCACAGGCTTTGCCTTTTTTTCATTGTTACCACCAGCACACAAGGTTTAACCCACCATCATAAGTGTGAAGAGTTCGTGTTCTCTAACCTTCTGTATCCCTGGCGAGAATGCTGTTTGTTAATCATCTCTAAGTCTTACTCTCCACCGTCTACTCCTTCCTGTGACAGTGACATATGCCAGTTAGAAGCTATTACCATGTGAGTAAACATGAGGCATTTCACCCTGAGAAGTAAGATGTGTGCATTCACTTCCATATTTGGGTGATGTTGATAAGAAGCTACAGATTTATTTAGGATAATTAAGGGCTCCTCAAGTTTCTGTCTAATGCACTTGAAAGTACCCAACTGTACTCATCTAAATATGACTAAAATACTGCTCCTCTCTCATAGTTGCACAAGCCATAATTAAATGATTTGCAGAAGCAGTCTGAATTAAGGGCCCTGTTCATCAATACTACATGAATTATGTAGGAATATCTTCATTTTCACATTATTTATCTCAGTGGCCAGATGGGTATGTTGGCTGCAATATTCATCAGTAAGAAATCCAAATGTAGCTTTGGCACACTGACATCTGTGCCTGGTTTGACCACCCATGGGGCACAGTGAGTATCTGGGGTTGGGGACAAGGGGCCCTCTGCTTCTAGGAAATTCAGGAGTGCTGCAAGTTTTGGTGGCTGACACTAGATTAGTCACTAGCTAAGTAGCTCTCATTCATGTGCAATAAACAGGTCTGAGAAATGCCAGGGATTCAGGAGTGGGGACAGTGTCTTCTGAGTAGTGATGTGGATCGCAATATTTTCACTCTAGACTCATCTTGGTTTTTCATACTGATGCAAGACTTGCAGCAATACCAATACATAATTCTAAGGAAGATGGGCATAATGCAGTTGATGAAAGTATGTAACCAGCAGCATAAGTGGTAGCTCCCCCACAAAATGCCAGGTGATTTTGAAGAAATGAATTCTTCAAGTTACTTATCTGTACAGTGGCTTAACATGGGTAACTACTGTAACTCAATGGCTCTGCTAATGGACCTTGTGCCTGTTATGCAATGAAGGAGCATAAATGATAGATACAAAGGTAAAGATTTAGAGGTGTCACTCTCACATGATTTCATATGTATAGCACTAATAAAAATACAAGGAGCTGAAATATATATCAGTGCTTCCTGTCTGGAAAGAAATGTAAAACAACTATCAATTTGAATAAAATTTTGGGGAGGTTTTGCATACAAAATTGCAGCTGGTTTTCTTTGGGGGAAGGGAATAGCAGTAAGAGGATAACTTCAGTATCATTTTATCCTTCAATCTTTATTTTATTATATTCATGTTAATATTTTTGAAGGAAAATGTTTAAATTAAAGAATAACGTTGGAGCTGTCCATGGTCCTTACGATAACATATGTTGCAATTATACCTGGCGAAATCTCACCCAGGCACTTAGTTTGACATATGTCCCCTAGATTGGGTTTTCTCTGTGAATTTCTCACCGTTATGCCCAGCTCCCTTTCCTGTCCACAGAACAGAGCATGCACCCCACCATTTGGGATCTGTGGAGAGAATGAAGTTTGAGGGACACATCCTGCCCTTTGGAAGTGGTTAACTCATAGGCATAGTCGTCGTCGTCGTCGTCGTCGTCTTCTTCTTCTTCTTCTTCTTCTTCTTCTTCTTCTTCTTCTTCTTCTTCTTCTTCTTCTTCTTCTTCTTCTTCTTCTTCTTCTTCTTCGGAAAGGTTTATTTAACTCATAGTTTTTAAGGGTTCAGTTTATAATCAGTTGTCTCCAAGGTAGTGTGGCATGGCAGATAGGCATTTCAGAAGAGAAATAGTTCATTTCTATTTCTATGGTGGGCAGAAGATAACAAAACATGAAGGGATGACTCAAGCTCTTTATGTCCCTTCTATCTTATCCAGGCCATTTAGGGTAGGTAGCACTCACACCCTTAATCATCCTAACGTCCTTGATCCTCGCATTACGCCATGCATCAATTCCAGTACCGTACATCCTAGATCCAGCCACCTCTAAAAAGTTTTACCTTCTGAATACATGAGGTTTTGAGAGGACACCTAGACACAAAACATGAAACACATACCCCAAAATAATTAATATTTTAAATTTTTTTATATGTTTGTCACTGTTAAAAGTATTTTTGTATAAACTTTTCATCTTTTTTTACATACTGGTTAGGTGAAAAATTCAAGACAAAGAGGTAACACTCATAAATATGTATGCACCAAACACAGGAGCACCAAGCTATATAAGACAAATCTTAATGGACATGCAACATCTACTATCCAATACAACAATCTTAACAGGAGACCTTAACACTCCTTTCTCCCAAAAAGATAGATCAAGCAGACAAAAAAATTAGCAAATAAGTAGCAGAACTGAGCCAGAACTTGGAACAACTGGAGTTTGTGGACATATACAGAGTGTTCCACCCAAACACTTCTGAATACACATTTTTTTTCAGCTTCACAAGGGACATTTTCTAAAATAAACCACATAGTAGTCCATCGGTCATGTTTAAGTACATACAAGAAAATAGAAATTATCCCATGCATATTACCTGACCACAGTGCAATGAAACTGGAAATAAATGACAAAAGAAACCACAAGAACCCCCAGACATATATGGAAATTAAACAACACCTTTCTCAGCAAGCAGTGGGTTACAGAGGAAATTAAACAAGAAATTAAACAATACCTACAATTTAATGGAAATTCAAACACAACCTACCAGAATTTATGGGATGCAATAAAAGCAGTTCTTAGAGGGAAATTTATAGCTCTGAACTCACACATTAAGAAAACAGAATGGGAACAAACAAATACTCTAGTGCAGCAACTAAACTGACTAGAAAAGGAAGAGTAAATGAAACCCAAAGCCCGAAGATGGGAAGAAATTACAAAGATTAGAGTAGAAATTAATTCAACTGAGACAAAGAAAACATTACAAAGAATTAATGAATCAAAAGGCATAGCCTTCTTGAATGTCATCGATGTTGTTTTAGAAGATGCTCCAGAGAGCTCCCTTGCTCCCTCTCTCCACTTGAAGACATAGTAAGTTTCAGGCCATAGCCAGACACCTTGCTCTTTAATTTTCTAGCTTCCAGAACAGTAAGGAAATAAATGTCTAAGCTTCAATCTACAGCTCTTTTAGTTCTCCCCTTTTTCAAGGGATGCAGGATCTTCCTATCTAGCTTAGGCTCTCCTTGACTTGTGATCCTCCTGCTTCAGCCTTCTGAGTAATGGTACAACAGACATGAGCCACTGTGTCCACGTCCTATGATATTTTGGTTAAAGCAGCCCAAATGGACTGAGATAGCCTCAGAATCAATGTGAAGAGCTTAGCTCAATCATTAGCTCTGAAACTACCACCAGAGTAGATTTCCAGTTGTTTTTATTTTCTTTTATTCCTATAAACAAAACAAAAAGGTTGAAAATCCCATCAAATTAAGTCATTTTCCAGGACAGCATATTCTCTTCAAGCACTGGGCCATACAACATGGTCTGCTTTTTTTTTTTTTTTTTTTTTTTTTTTCAGCAGTGTTCCACATTTGATTTATCAGAGATGATACTTGGTAATTCAGTTTGATACTGTTCACTGTATCTGATGATAAACACTTGAGGGAAACCAGGAAATCTATTTTTTATATTAAATAATAACATTGGTCCTTTCATTATCCTTTCAGAATTGCAAATCAACCTTGCTCTCTCAGCAAAGAGAGAGGAACGGAGATTTGTTAAGCACTGACTCCTACATAATTACGTTATTCGCTGTTAAATATCATAGCACTTTGTGGCATAGGACCAGGAGGGGGCAGTAAATTTCCTTTTTTACTGTTATTAAAATCAGATCTTGAGCTCCACGCATAGCAGAATCGCATCCCTTTTCTCTAGACTGTGTCCAAGATCTCCCCCTCCCTAGAAAGGAAATGCTGGAGCTTTGCTGTGACTCTGGTTTTATGTAATTCTTCCATCGGGTTTTAAGTAGCACTGTTTAAAATTACAACCTATAAATGAGCAATAACAAATTTGGAACCTACAAAAACACAAAGTGAAACAGAAGAAACAAAGAACACAAAAAGCAGAAATATGTGCCCTGTCTGTTTTTGTTGTTGTTTTTCCAGTTTGCATATGCGATGAATTGCTACTTGCCTGGGGATCCATCTCAGCTCTTTGTCAGTCCGCAGCACTTGAAAGTCACTAGTTAAACTGAGATTAAGGTACAGAGCTTGGCTATGCTCAGGTGCTTGTCAAAAGCAATGGAACGAACTCATGCCTTCAGTACTTGCCCTTTCTTCGTATTTATTTTTCTGCTTTATCATGAGCCCAGGTTCAGACAGGTGTGCATGCCCAGGCAACGTGGCGGTGGCTGTGGACGTGCGCTGCGGCCCGCAGCCTTGGAGTCAGTCTTTCCTCTTCTCCTCTGCCTCATCCTAACACTTCCATCTTTGAATACCACTAACTTATGTAATTGCTATGTTCCCTACCAGGATGCCTGAATATATCTGGACAGTTTTAAGGAACACCAAGTTTTCTCTGTGGGATGATTTGGGGGTGGCTTAGGAATTATTATTATAGCTGTGCTATCTATGGCTGAGAATTGAAGAAGAGCGCACTTTCCAGACACAAGCGATGCCTGCTAATGTCATAGCCTATGTGCTACCCTGAGAAATAAAAGCAAGCGGGGTTTCCAGGTAGTTAGAGTAAATATGTGTATGTTCATATGTATGTGCACTTGTGTATGTATGCAAATAGATGGATAGATAGACAGTCACAATTCCACTGAGATATGTTTCGTTTTCCTCATATCCAACAACCTCAAATTACAGACTGGATATCTCTTAGTATTTCTGAACAGTATTAGAACATACCTAAAGCGTATTTTCTTAAGCATCTAAGTTCCCTTCACCCTATATTTTACAACTATGGCTATCCCCCACACACTCATATACACATTTCCCCTGCTTCTACCTATACCAGATGCAGCATAAGGCAAGAATTAGATTGTGTAAAAATTTTACACTGATTTATTAATAAGCAAGAGTCAGAACTTGAAAGAGAAATAAACAGTACTGACAACTTTATGACTTTTTTTTTTTTTTTTTTTGTGGTACTGGGGAAGAAGCCCAGAGCATTCACATATTTACTCTCACGTATTTTACTATTATTATTTTTTTGAAACTGAGTCTCACTAAGATAGCTAGGCTGGGCTCAAACCTTTGGTTGTCCTTCCTCAGCTTCCCAGATGGCTGGGATTACAGGAATGAACCATGACATCTGGCCACATTTGAATAACTTCTTACCTATTTTAAGGGGGGGAACAAGTACTTTGTCTTTTTGCAAGTATGCCAGTCGATTTATGCAGGAGACGGACAGGAGGGAGCTCTTCTGTGGAGTACCTTGTCAAACTGTGTAGAACCCACCCGGTTGTTGTCTCACACATGTTCATGGTGTGTGACATTTTCCACAGCATTTAGCTTTGCTTTCTAGTCCTTGTCCTATACCATGCCAGTGCAGTGATACTTGCTGTACTTACCTGGCTCAATCTTGAAATTCTGTATTACGATTTCAAATCCCAGCTCCACCACAGATGCAGTTAAAAAAAGAGGGAAGAAAATTTCCTTGATCTCTGTTACTTCCTCATCTGCAAAATGAGCAGCTCATGATAGCTCCACTCCCACAGGGTCCTCTAAGGACTCCAGTGATTGCAAATCCTTAGTGGTCAGTATTTGTAGCAGGATGTTACTCACATTGAAATCTGACCAGTGTCTACTATTTATGATTATTTGGGTTGATTGTTCTGGTACCCTTTTATTATTATTATTATTATTATTGTTGTTGTTGTTGTTGTTATTATTAGTCTTTGAAAACTCTCTGGAGCCCTGCCTCTTCTTAGAGGCTCCATGCCATTTTCCACATGCTTTTGATGAGGATGCCATATTGTTGTATTGAGACCTCAAAGCAATCTTCAGCCTTCAAAAATATAAGGTTGCAGTTTATACATCAAGCAGCTAAAAACAACACCAGAGGAGTAAGTCTCCTTGCATGCACAAGGAAGCCCACTTAGTGTCCTTTGTGTCTTCTTACAGAGGCCAGACTCACCCATCCAAGACAGAGGTGGGGTATTTCATAACACTGAAATCTGTTCATCACAATGCAGTAAACCCCCTATTGTATTATATAAAGGAGAGATAAAGTTGTTAATTCCTGATGGGTCTGCAGTGGTGATGTGGAGCAAACAGCTCATTACACAAGGCACAATTACTCAGTTGGGGAGACCCTTCTTCCTCACACTGTCTTCTGTCTGCCTTTGCATGCCTGCTCATGTTGGATATTGATTTTGAATAATTCAGATAGCAATAAAATTGGGTTTTCATGACAGTCAATCAGAAGAATCTTATATTTAATGCTCAGTAGAAGAAACACAGTGTCTTCTTACCTTCGGAATTTCAAAGCGATTAAAGTAATTGTAGGTCATTAAGCTAAAATTCTCTGCATAATCGGTATAGTTAATCAAATTCATGTACCACTCAAAAGCCTGGAGGGAGAAGAACTGATAAATGTGGGGTTCCTAATATATGTGTAGTTATTTTATAGGAGATATAGATACAGATAAATATGTGTACATAGACACACATTTGGTCAAAGTGGTAATACTTTAATAACATTTATTTCATTTGCCCAGTCAACAAATCACATGGAGATAACATTAAATAATCCATTTGATCCTGTTTGTCTGATATTCCCAGTGGCCTCAGATATGAGTGGATTCTATTGAAATGTAAATACTAAACTAAGAAGCTTATTTTTTGATAAGGTTTAGCTGATATCTTCTTTCTAGTTTTCAGCCATTTTTGCACAATAAGCTTAGCGAGCGAGTGAGAGGGGGAGAGAGAGGGAGAGAGCAAGGGAGAGGGAGAGGGATGGAGGGAGGGAGGGAGAGAGAGAGAGAGAGAGAGAGAGAGAGAGAGAGAGAGATTCTGACTTAGCTGTTCTGAAGTTGGTTCCTAAGCATCATGTTTTGTTAAAAGCTCACTAGTGGATTCTAAAATACAGGATCTAAACTACCTAAACTATAGCATGGTGAATTTTTCACTCATTCATTGTTTTATTCAAAACTTGCTTAATACCTGCCATGTGCTACTCTCTTCTAGATGTTTTGGAAGCTAGCAAATGGAGGAAGAGTCATAGGTGTCTTCAAAGTGGCATAGCAAAAATTTTTAACATGCCAGTTTCAATTCTGGACACAAAATAAATGTTCAAGCATAGGAACTTGAAAAAACTAAAAACAAAAACAAACAAACAAAACAAAAAGAAAAACTGGAACAGAATAAAATTCCTAACAGGATGTTGGACTTCTGGAGAGCAGTCTCAGTCTCCTACAGTTTAGGCCTTATGTGCTCCATGTTGTGAGCTCACATCTGCCTCCTGGGAAGGAAGGTGATGTGTGGAGATAAAAATCCCACCTTACTCAGGTGTGAAGAAGTAAGGCTAAGGTATAAAGGGTCTGCCCATCTTTTCCGGCATCCTTCCTTTCCTTCTTGTTTCTGATTCCTCTTCTGTATAACTTTGCTTGGCACAGAAAGAGGTTACTGTGGTACATAAGTTGGCCAAGATTGCACCCTAAAATTCCAGCTCCAGCCTGAAGCATCACTTGGCCCTGGGTCCTGGCTCAAATTCTCAGGACAGAGGAAGCCTAAGATTGGCTGAGCCCCTGCCTAGGGCTGAATTGCCTGAGGGAAGTGAGCTCCCAGGCCCAGGCTGGTTTCTGCCTTGTGTATGCTCTGTGTAGTAGACTCTGGATACCTGGTTAATTGTGCGTCTCTTCCTGGAGAAGAGACCTAGACGAGAACAGGCAGTTGCTTTTCACTCTGAAGGCAATATTTACATCATTGTACGATAAACTTAAAGAATGATGAGTGTGTTGTAAACCTGTGGGGTAGGCCCCATCTGTGTTGAGAGGACAGTGACCTTGTAGGTAGGTGCAAGGCAAGTGTTCAGCACTTGTGTAGAACACTGACTTCTGTGATTTGCAGCACCTCAGCCTGGGTCAGACCACGAAGACAGAGGACATTGCATCCTTCCAGCCATACAGGCCAGGCGTCTCTATCTTAAAGATATAAATATTGAGATGCACTTTGTCACTATTTTTTGATAAGTTGGAAAAGCATTGTATAAATTTTTCAAAGCATTTGGTCCTGTAACATTTGTTGATCCATGTATCATGCTTCATATTAAAAATTCTAATTTATGAAAATAGGGATCACAACTTTCTAGGGGTTTCAAAAGTACCAATACCCTACTATGAATATGACCATTGTGTATGCCTAAAATGTACTAATAAACTTAATAAATAAAAATAGATAATAATGTATAATATTTTCAATATGTGTAATATTTTTAAATTGAATTGATTATGAGATACTAGCATCTAAGGTTCCCTTTTATAGAAAAGATACTAAAGAAGAAAACATGAATGTAGGCAACATTAAAACATATGCAGTTGGCCAAAAGCAAATAATGAACAAAAATAAATTATTCTTTCTCATCTTTCCTTTGTAAATAGAAAATTGTGCTCATGAGCAGATGCCAGAGCCTGGCAAACTCCTTGTTTTGGAAAGTGGTCTTTAATGGGATAGAAACCATGATATGAGTTAGCCTTGCGTGTGGCCTTCCCTGGAGGGATATGGCTATTGTCTTATCTGCACCCTAGGATTAGCACAGACCTACACTTGTCAACTGAGCCCACTCCATCCTATAGCCTCCCTGAAAATTACATCAGAAAGGTTTCATTATGGGTTTCATGAGGCCATGAGGAGAATTTGACAGGTCGAGCTAGTCAATAATTTTGTAATGAACCATTTAATAATTAATATGTATCAAGTATAAATAATGACTGCAGCTTACAGTGGTGAAAGCCTGCGCTCTGCAGTCTGACTGAGCTGGGTTCCAGTCTCATCCCTGTGGCTTCTTGATGACAGATGAATGGCTGCTCACTCCAGAGCCTGTGTTCAGCCTGAATACATGGCCCTAATTTTTATGCTTGTCAGTACCATTTTGTTCAGGGCCATGGTTGTTAAGTAGTCAGAACCTCATCCCGTTTGTCCCAAAGGTCTGCTGAGAAGACTGAGTCTATCGGTGAATTTACAGGGCTCAGCACTCAGTCTTGGGCACACCGTTTGGTTCCATCCCTTGATGTGCAATTCTTGCAGCCATTTCAGAGAACTATGAAGTCCTCTTGATCATTAAGTTCCAATACTATCACTGGAATTATGCAGGCTTTGACTGGAACTACAGAGTTTAACATCTACATTTTGACTTTTTCTATGTTTTTGATCCTGGCCCACACCCAGGACCCTTGGCAATTGTGTAAAGTCTAATCTCTCTGTTCAACTCTCCTTGCAGGGCTATAACTGCCCTTTGTTAAGCTCTGTGCATAGTGGGCTTGTATAGATGTCCAAGGAGGAAGAATGTTTGTCCTCTAGGCTGAGTTTTAAATTTATGGGATTTAAATCATGGGTTATAATAGCCAAATGCCAGTGATTATATAACCATTTCCTTTATAGGGATTATGTTATTTAATCCTCATAATACATATAAGAGTGAAGGTTATAACATGACCATTGTACAGATGAGGACTTAGGTAAAGGAAGTCATTTATTTAAATTGCCCAAAGGATAAGGGCCCAAGAGGTTCAGACAAGTCAATTGGAAGATTTCTTTACTCCCTGCTCTGCTAAACTCCCTAAGACTATGACCCTTTGCTGGAAGCTCTTGATTCTCAGACAGCTTCCTGTGTCCCAGTGAGTGCCTTCTTTGCAACAGATGAATCTGTGTGTGGCCCTAGACTTCAGCCCTCCCTCACTCTTCTCTTCCTTCCTGGTCCCAGCTGAGATAATCTGACTTGCCTTTAGGATGTAGGGCATGTTTCCTACAAGATCTAAATGCATAAAATAAATCAGGTGCAGCAGTGAAAAGATGAGCATTTTTCCTTTATCTTTTTGGTATTGGACATTGAACTCAGGACCTCAGGCTTGTCAGGCAGGTTCTGTGCTATTGAGCTGTATCTCAGGTGTAGTATTTTTCCTCATAATTTTTGATAGCTTGGAAATGTCATAGTAGTGTGTTTTCTAAATGGGACCATTGATGTCTTGCTAGAAGTACAGGGTTTTATGGAAGAGACTTGGCAGAATGATTAGACTTCTCATTCCTATTCAACCACCCATATGTGATCTGGAGGGAGTTGAAAACTGTACCTGCTTACTTACTGTATCAGTTAATAAAATTGTTCCAGATATTTTACCGTCTGTGGGCTAGAAAGTTGTAGGTAGATAGATACTGCCTCATGCAATGCTCCTTGGAATATGTCTTCCAAAAGTAACTTTCATTATGCAATCAGTCATTTATATAGAGATTTCTCGAATGGCTGCCCTTTTGCTGTTTAGTTATTGTTCTGTATGATATTATATTTGTCCAGGTGATAAAATCTAAAGAGCCTGATACACCATCAAGGCCTCCAACTGACATGACAAAAAGGGGAGTGAGTGCAGATCCAGGTTCCCTCTTCCATTCTAGAGAGCACAGAGAATAATTCTGGAACTGGAACATTTGTTATGTAATTCACAGGCCCTCCTCCTGTGACCACTTAGAATAAGCAGATGGTTGAAGAACGATGCTCTTATTTTCTTCTTGTTCTAATTTTTTGCAGTATGTTTATTTCCTTAGATGGTTTGCTGAGGTAGATTAACTCACTTCTTGAAAGGGGTTTGGGGAGCCATCAACATGGTCATGTAATCCTTTCTTGGACCTCTCAAACATCATGCAGCTTTTGCGTCATATTATCTCAGCCATGAAATGGGAAGCCAGACAACACAATTCATGTCCATGTGATTAAGGTGGAAAATCCGTTTAGGAGGAAAAAATGTGATCGACATCACTTTGATGTTCATAGTGTACGGGACATCTTATTCATACACTGTGGGTCCCAGAGGTGGATTTACTGGAACAGAAAAAAGGACATGACACTTTGAATAGCTGAAGCCTGAAGCAAACAATTCTGAACTCCATGGAGATTTGATGTGGGGAATCCTGTAATAGATTAGTGAAGTCGGCTGTGGTAGAGACTCTGGTGAGAGTTGCTTACATTTCCTCTTGTCTGTACCTGGATGAAAGGGGGGAAAGGATTAGACAATATTCACTGAGCACCTACCATGTGCCAAGACCCTACAATAGGAGAATCATTATGAGTAAGACAGACAATATCAGGCTTCACGTTGTCTACAACACAAGAAATCTTACAGAAAATCTATAAAGGTTATCAATAAGAATTGCAAAGTTATACTAGGCAAAGCAAAGGATAAGGCCATCCTTTTTGGGAAGATAAGGAGTTATAATATTTTTGTACTCTCCATATTTTTTACATAAATCCTGCTGTCATTTCACCTTTACTCATGGTTATTTCTTGAGAAGAGTTTTGAAGTTAATCAGTTTGATCTGTCATTTAAATTGCCAGGAAAAAGACAAGGAGAGATCTTGAACACCCATGTAAGCATGCATCACAGCATTGAAAGAGATTAAAATATTGGAAAGTTGAAAGAATTCTTATATATCTTATTTGGCTGGATATCTAGCCTGTCAACCTTCTAAGAGTGATTCCTCAGAGCTCTGCTGCTAGGACATGTTGTCTTATACAAATCTTGTCTGATGCAAAGGCTTAGCAAAGAACCACAGCTTGAAAGAGTGGAGCTTATTAATCAGGCTCCCTATGAGCTGGTTGTTTTCATCACACTGTCCCAGGGTCTGTGATTGGTTGGGTGTCCAAGTACACAAGTGTTACGTAAGATTTAAATAAAAGATCCATGCATCATGAGAATAGAATGAGGTGTCATAAAACTATACAGCTGAATTGGTTAGCCCCTTTCATTTCAGAATTTTAGGTTTTTCCTAAACAAAATATGCTACTACTAATTGGGCATAGGAGAAGCCACGAAGCTTCAGTCCTATTGAAGACATTTGTTGAATAAGGCCTGTTGGTGCATGCCTATAATCCTAGAAATTAGGGAGGTGGAGGTGGGAAGATTGCAAATTTGAATCCAGTGTGAACACCTTTGAATGGAAAGTGCTTCAAGTATATTTAGAAATTTTTTTTAAAAAAAGGGGCTTGGAAGGCAGTTCAGTGAAAGGCCCTGGTTGCAATTCCCAATATTGCAAAAATGTTAAATAACATAGTAAAACATTTCTTAGCAAAATCCCTGCTATAGAGAAAAGTGCTAAATTATAACTATTGCCAGTATATGTACTCAAGTGCCTGTACAATGGGAAATAAAATCTTCAAAGTATATATTTTTTAAAAAAAAACTAATTCAAAAAAATTTGAACTCAACTTCTGACTATGGTGTAATGGGAACAGATTTAAATTCTCATCTTTAACAACCATATAAGGAAAAAATGCTTGCATTACACTGTACATCAAACGCTGCGAGACAGTGATTCTGGGAAGGTTGTACTGAACTGCTCCTTGTAAGTTGTCCGACTTACTGCCTAAGGAGAGATCTTGCTGAGAGAAGGGGCTCTGGTGAGCTCAGCAGGTGCCCTGCAGAGAGGGAACTGAGTGGTGAGGGAGCAAGGCACCTGCTACGTTCAGGATTAGTCCCCAAAAGGAGAGTAGGAACTTTTCAGAAAACTGATAAAAATCCTCAGTGGCTACCTGTTGAGTCAAAGAGCTACAGAACATGTGAAGCAAAAAAAAAAAAAAAAGAGGTAAAACTGAACAATAAATATACAGATACACCACAGTAGCTGTAGATTTAGATATCCATTCCTCAGCAACTAATGAGACAAATAGATAGGATATCAGTGAGGAGAGACAAGAACTCAATAGCACCATCAACCAATGGAATTTAACATTGGTAGAACACCCTTCAACAAACAGAATATGCATTCTTTCTAGGATCCCATGGAATGTGCATTTTCTGGGCCTCAAAGAAAATCTCAACAGCTGTAAAAACACCAAACTTATAAAACATGGAGAGTAAATTTCTGATCAAAATAGAATCAAAGTAGAAATCAGTCACATAAAATAAGAAGAAACTGGGTGTGGTAGTGAAGACCTGTAATCTCTGGGAGGGTGAAGCAGGAGAGTCACAAGTTTAAGTTCACTCTTGGTGATTTAACAGTGCACTGAGACCTTATCCCTAAAGACCAACTTTAAAAAGTGACTGGGGATTACTTCAGTTTAGAGGCTCTGGGTTCTTTCCCCAATATCAAAACAAACTAATAAACCTAAGAGAGAAATTATCAATATTTAGAAACTAGTTAAAAACCAGGTAGTCCATAACTTCCACAACTTGAAGATGAAGCAACAAGAGAAATTTTAAAAATGTATGTATCTTAGTGACAACAAGCACAAGATTCAGCTTGGGCAACACAGCTAATGCAGCCCTTAGAGGAGTAATGCTAGCAGTGATGATTTTCAGTAAACCCTGGAAAGCTTATTTATTTATTTATTTATTGTACCAGGGGCTGAACTCAGCACCCTGCGCTTGCCTGGCAAGCTATCTCCCCAGACCCGTTGGAAAGTTTAAAATCAATCATGTGAATGCACACTCAAATAATAGGAAAGGAAGAACTAAATAAAGGGAGGAAATAGAAGTCAAGAAACAATACAGATGGGACAAGGCAGTGAAATTGAAAACAGAAAAGAGATAGAGAAAAGCTAGTTCTTTGAAAAGATGCAAACATTTCACAAGAATGACAGAGAAAAAAGTCACAGTTACACATCAGGAAGGGAGCAGGGTGTGGTGCGAGTTGGGGGGGCAGTCACCTCTACCCTGCAGACATTACATGGAATATAAAAACCACCTCAGGCAACTCTGCATACATAAAATTGACAACTGAGATTAAATAAACCAATTCATTATTAAAATTTTATTTATAATATGGACGTTCTTCACAGTATACAAAGAAAGAAAAAAAATGCATATCCAATGTTAAAAAAATGAAACACTGTATAACAGGTGGGGTGAGCAACAATGCTAACAAATTAGAAGTTAGCCTGGCCAATTTGCAGAATATAAGCCCACATTACAAAACCCATTTGTATTTCTAAATCTTGCATTAGACATGCAAAAAATGGCAATTGTTGGAGGAAATATAACTGGGTAACTGGAATGGTGTAGAGAAAGCAGTGATAGGTAAATATTGTCAACTGATTTGTGACAGTGGTACAAAGCATTTAAATGGAGAAAGGGCAGTCTTTCCCACACATGATGCTGTGCTTGTTCACAGGAATAATAATAGTAATAATGATGATGAAGCTTGATCTAAATTTTATACCTCATGAAAAAATCAATTTGGATCATAGATCAAATGCAAGATATAAAATATAAAACTTTTAGATGATAACATCAGAAATATCCTTGAGGTCTCAGGAGTTGATGACATGACACCAAAAATCAGACACCAAAAAACAGTGATAAATTGTACTTCATAAAAATTGAAAGCATGTGTTTTGTGAACAACTGCTTTGAAATATTATAAAGACAGCTGCAAACTGGGAGAAGAGATTTTAAATGACTTACGAAGAACTAATGTCTAAACTACATAAAGATGGTAAGGTTGGGTTCTAGGAGCTGGAAAAGTAGGAGGTTGGGCAGGTGCTACTGAAATGATACAAAATATCAGGAATATAGGAATAATCAAGTCAAAGATGTATACATGGCTACAGTCAATAGCAATGTATTATATTATTGAAAATCGCTAGCAGTAAAATTTAAATGTTCTCATACAGGAAAAGTTAAGTGTATCAATTAACACATGTTAAATCATTTCCACAATGTATACATATTTCAAAACATCATGTGATACAGGATAAATGCATACAACTTTTATTTGTCTATTTTATTTTTTTTTCTTGTTTCAGAACTTTTGTTTGTTTACTTATTTATTTTTATGGCCTGCTCAGCCTGCCCTGCGGGCAGCGCTGGTTCAGCATGTGGTGCCGGGGATTGACCCGTGGTCCCTCAAGCCACCTAAGCTTTCCTAAGCAGGTGCTTTAGACCACTGTGCCATCCTGCCGGCCCCAATTTGTCTATTTTAAAAAGTGAAGAATTTATACAAATCCAGCTAGGAAATAAGACTGGAGACATTTCACCAAAGAGGATATGTGGATGCAAATAAGCATATAAAAAGATGTTTAACATCACTAACTATTAGGGAAATGCAAATTAAGAATATAATGAGATATCGTTACATACATATCAGATAAAATTAAAAATAGGAGCAATACTGTGTGCTTACAATGGATCATGGAAACTAGATCCCTCATGCATGCTGATGGAAATGTAATGATTCAGCCCTTCTGGGAAGTAGTTTGGCAGTTTCTTAGAGAAAATAAGCATGCATTTACCACAGGAGCCAACAATTACTTCTAAGTATTTGTCTCATAAGACGGAAAATGTATATTTACACATTGCACATGGGTAGTACACACACAGGGGCATACACACACACACACACACACACACACACACACACACACCATTGTAGAATTCTTAGGGGTTTTATTTATAAAACTCAAAACCACCAAAATATCTACAATAGTGCATGGTTATAGAGACTGGGAACACTTACACGCTAAACTACTTAACATTTCTAAAGTGAACTGCAGAACATAACTTTAATGTTTCTCAAACATGCTTTACTAAATGACAAATGAAATAATATGAAAAGGTCACATACTGCACAATTCATTTGTGTAACATCCCTAAAAAGACAAAATTATAAAGATAGGGAATACATTAGTGATTGACAGTATGGCAGCTGAAGAAGAGATTGATGTGATCAAAAGACACTGTTCGAGGAAGATACCAGTGCTGAGATATGATTGTGATAACTACAGAAATGCACATGTGTTTGTTGGGTGTGGGGGTGAGCGCCTGTGAGCCCAGCTCTTGAGAGGCTCAAGTAGGAGGCTCCACACAAATTCCAAGCCAGCCTGGGCTATATAGCCAAATTCTGTTTCAAAAAAAAAAAATCAATCAATCAGTCACACTCAGACACAGAAACCTACTCAGGATCAAAAGGCATAAATCTATCCTGACAGATTGTATCAGTGCCAATGCCCACTTATGATATTATACTCTCAACTCATATCACTGAATATGTAACCATATTCATCAGTAACCAGTGAGTTGCTCATGTCACCAACTGGGTGGGGGAAAATCACTCTGTATGCTATTATCAGAGCTGTCTGTGCATCTATAGTAATTTCAAAATAAAATGTTACAAAAATATCAAAATGGAATCAATCTAGCAGTAGAAGGCAAAAGTTAAAAGAAACCAAGGACAGATGGGAGAAGCAGAACACAAATAGATGACAAATTCAAACATAAACCCATCAATAATGACATTAAATATGAAGGATCTAAATATATTGAGTTAAAAGACAGAGACTTATGATAAATAAAATATAAGGCCTAAGAGAGACTCTATTCTAGACTGCACTATGAAAAATTCACAAATTTAAGAGACATGGAATCAGAGGATATATCACCTGTCCACAATGGAATTAAATTATAAATAATCAAAAATTGAAAGTAAAATCTCATTACGTCAAATAAACAAACAATATACAAGGTAACAAGTGAGTTAAAAAGGAAAGGGGGCATCTAAATGGAAATCTGAATAAAATGAACATACAGTTTGTCAAATTTTGTGCTTTAAATAGCCATGGTAGAGTCAGGAAAAATTATTTTTAAATCCGTCACTGGTAAAGAAGAAGCAGATCAAACTCCCATTCAGAAGAGGCAAGGAAATAATACAGATCAGAGTGGAAATCAGTAAAATAGAAGAGAAGCACAAAACAGAAAATCAATGACACCAAAACCCGGGTGCTTGAGAAGAATCAGTAAAATCAACGAAGCCAGCTTGACTTAGGAAAAAAGAGCTCAAGTGAAAATTACCAGTATTAGGGATGAAAAGAAAAAGACCACAGAAGAACTGACACAAAATTCAGAGATATGCAAATAATGGCAAGAAAGTATTGTACATAATTTTATGCGTGAAATCAATATTTATGGATGAAATTGTCAGATTCCTTGAAGTGGATGCACTAAGTGAGCTCAATCTAGAAGGAGTATCTGGATATCCTGCTAGCTAGTAAATAATTTAAATCTATAGTTAAATTTTTCTCACAAGAAAAAAAGGATATTCCAAGCCCAGATTATTTCATTTGCATATTATACATGATTATCTTTTATTAATGAAAAAGGAATCAGTTCACTATTCATTCTCTGAGGCAAACAGTACACTGACACCAAAACTAGGAAAACATGCCTAAAAACTGTAGACTAGTATCCCATAAAATTCTAAGCAAAAGTTAACAAACAAACCAAATCCACTAATATATAAAAAGATATTATCTCATTGAAAGTTTATTAATTTATTTGTATATTTTAGGGAAGGGTCTACAGGGTGTTCAGGGTGTCACTACTAGATTAGACTCATAGTGATCTGCCTGTTTAGAGCCTCCCAAGAGCTGGGATTACAGATGCATGGCACCACACCCAAACTCAATTCCCCACTCAGAGTGCCCCAGAGGCAGGGTTAGCACACAGGCTGGGGTTTGAAACCCTGGCCCCTGCGCCTGATTACAGGCACTTCAATCCGCTGAACTATTTGGCTGGCCCAATCCCATTGAAAATTTATTTTATTCCAAAACTTTAAAGTTGTTGTTAATTTTGAAAAATCAACCTATATAATTCATCATATTAATAAAATAATATTTGAAACCACAGGATTATTTTGATGGAGACAGAAAAGGCATCTGACAAAAATCCAACAATGATTTCTAATTAAAAACTCAACAAAGTCAAAAGAGAAATCTCTCAGTATGATTAAGACTATTGCAGAGAACATCAGCAGTCACAAGTTTCGACAGGGAAATTCTGGTGTTTCCTTCAAACATTAGGAAGAGCACAAATTTATCTTTTTTCATGACTTTTATTCCACATTTTATGGAAAGTTCAAGTGCAGTAAAACAATAAAAATAGACAAAATGCATCTACTTTAACAAGGAAGAAGCAAAATAATTTTCATTCATGGATGATCACATATACAGAAAGTTTGGTAGCACCTTTAAAAAGAGTACTGGGAATAATGACTGAATTTATGCAGTATTAAAATCTATATGCCAACTGCACTTCTATAATTTAGGAAGATTAGAAAGTACAAGTTAAAATATCATTGTAACATATTATAGAAATGATGCCTTTGTGTGTATAAAAATATATATGTATATGCAAGATAGGATAGATATACAACTACTTTCTCTTAGTTCATTCAGAAGAAAGTTTATACTAATATTTAGACAAGTTATGATGTCTGCATCTTGTACACTGAATAACTGCTAGGAAACCAACAATATGCAATGTGTTAATTATTGTAACTGTCCTACTAACCTGTTTTGAAACTATTTCATTGCTATTTTACCTTTTTTCTTATTAAAATGAAAAAATAGTAATACAAATATCACTAAATGTAAAAGATTCAATGAATAAATTTTTGTTGGTCCTATTAAAAACCATTTATAAAAAACATACTTGGAACGATCAAATAAAAGATATGTAATACTATACTCTGAAAGAGAAATGAAAGAATTCCTAAGTAATCAAATACCCCAATATCACTTGCATAGGTGGAAAGACTCTTGTCTACTTGACTTATAAATGCAGTAGAAGAAAGATTGGGGGGCAGACGAATATGGCATGGTTTACAGATTTGACATATAGCTACAGCAATCAATATGGTGGTGATACCATTGGCTTGCTAATCCCTATCCATTTTAAATGAATTGTGAATTCCTACCTTTATCTCATTGTTGTGGAAGGTATATATAGCATGGCAAAGAGATATGTTGGTGTATGTGACTAAAATGTCACAACTGTTCCTGTTCTGTATGGTCATGTGAAAGATTAGGAACCATAGTAACTCAAATATTGAGGTGTAACTACTAGAAATGCCATCACCCAGCCATCTTCTCAGAGTATTTTGCAAAATTCAAGCAGATGTTTCCCTTACATGCAAATCCAACCCTGTATCTCCCTAAGGCATGCTGCTTGTCTATAGGCTTTCCCCCCCATAGATTTCTGAGTTACACACACACACACACATATTCTTGAAGACCCTGGCAACAGAGAGTATCAGTGGAATTTGCCAAATACGGGGAATATTCCATGACCACCCTGATTTATCACTTTGTCACCTGGAGCATGAAGAAAGCAAATTGATACACTGATCAGGATCACTCTTTCAAGTGACAATTCCATGTGTTCTGGACTTTTCTTCTTAAAAGTCTTAGATGTCATTAAAAGAAAAGGACTTGCTGGATTGTACCACATCAAACTCTGTGCTTCTGATCCCCATCTCCTTTGCATGAGCATGAATATATTTTGTGGGGACTATCACCTCACACAGATTAGTCCCTGGTAGTAGATTACTGGGAGGTGTTCACCTACAAGCCCAGGGATGTGCAGGTCTTGAGTAATCCACAGACCCTACCCAACATTTGAAGTCATTTTTCCAACATAAAACTTTCATAGACTGTCCATATCTTATAGCTCCACAGTTGTACAACTGGCAAAAACAAAACAAAGTGTAACACTCTATCAGCTCCAGAATTGTGAGGATTGGGCTGTGTTTTCTGCCTTCCTTCCTTTTAAAATACAAGGAGAGCAAAGAACTTGGGTTGTGTGAATTGATGGATTTTCCCACCACTGTTGACACTTCTTTATGGTACCATTTTACAGAGACTTTCTTGTAGGAACTGAACCTGTGTGCCTAATTATTATCTGGTAGGATTTTTTAATGTTACTTATGATGTGATATGATTTACTAGCATCTCAATTAGGCAATAAATGCCTATTTAATTGAATGTCATTATGGTTTCAGTAACATGCTGTGCATAAATACCAAGATATATAGATTTAGTTTCCTTTTTTCTTCTCTCCACTCCTCCTCTCCACTCACCTCCTCTTGCCTCCCCACTTTTTTTTTCTCTCATCACCATGGTCTTTCTCTTTGTTTTTCTGTCTGCTCTACTTTTTTGTCCTTTCTACATAGAGACATATATAAGCATGATGACCGTAAATATTATTTGAAGCATGTAATACATGAACATCATTAGAATAAAAGAATTATGATGGTTGGTAATTATTTGCCTTATTTCCATCCTTTGCCGAATATCTCCTAGATGCTAGGGCTTTAGCAATGAGCAAAACTTGGCAAGGTCTCCAGTTGTCTAAGAGAGAACATGAATCACAGAAGACAATTTTGGCATCAATAGTTTTGAGAGGAGAGACTAAAAGATGTGAATATATGGGAGGAGTAGTTCATCTGGTTATTTCTGAACAGTTTTATCTTTCTGCCCATAGCTCAGTAATTATATTAGAGGCCAATATATACTATAAGATACTAGGGGGCCATTCCTGGATGTGGGTCATGGCTGCGCCATATATTTAATGTAATATGCCGATTGGTGAAGTTACCCTGTTCTGTGAGTCGGGTTCCTTACTGATACTGCAGGTCAGTAGTAACATACACACAGTGCAGGGGTAGAACAGACATGTTCTACATGCACACATGACATTGTCCTTGGTATGTGATCCATAGTGAGCTACAATGTCTTCCTCCAGGAAGCACTCCATATATGCTAGTTCTTTTTCTTATGGTTGTTTAGGTGCCTTATACTCAATACCACCTTGGGAGATGGGACTTATAATTTAACTGGTTTACAAATGTGGGCTGTGAGGTCAAGGAAATGTAAATAGCTTGAGGACACACTCACAGGGGAGCCAACTGGATTTCAAAGTTCATTCCCCATTACTTTCTTGTGCAATTTTTAGACCTTGTATATGTCCACCATCTCCTAGGGTCTCTTTCCTAGGAGGTTGGAAATCTTTGATCTAAGTGAACAATAAGTCATACAGAGTTGCCATGTTCAAATTCTTGCAAAGTGCTTCACTGTCCACACCGTAGCCTTATGATTAAAATCACTGAAGAATACAATGTGAAATGTTTTCATTTCCTCATGCTGTCTCCCTTGGAATAATCATCAGCAAGAAGCACACTTCTGAAAACCCTCTCTTTCTCTACATTCTCAGAATATAATAAGGGCTGAGCTGACTGTCTTGGGGTATAGGAGAGTGAGTGGGCCCATCAATGAAAGGCATGCATTCTCCAAGTCTTATGAATTTTTCTCTGAGAGTCTTGAATGTGAAGGATATCTTTGAAATTGATACAGCTATCACCTGGGAGCTAACATGAAGATTTCAGTCAAGGCATATAGGGTTATAATCTTTCTGTTACCACCAGAACTGCAGGTGTTGTGTTTGCAATTCAGTGGTGTGCTAAAGAAAGTGAAATGGGATCCAGAGAAGGAAAAAAAAAAAATTAACAAAACCTATTGAATCCTAGACATTACCAGAGGGCATTGGTTAAAGCTAAATGTATCAATAGCTGTGGAGTCATTTGTATTGAATGATTCTCATTGCCTTGCAAATCCTCTTGGTTTCAACAATGGGTCAGAGAGAGGCACTTGGGGAGGGATGCAATATTAGGGCATTGAGGCACTTGGTTGTAATCAGGCTGAAAACAGCAACAGGAGCTGACACCAGGCCCCCCTGAGAGTAATTTATATTGCAGATTGCTAAAATGTTCTTTTTAAAACTAAAGCTTAACATTATATATATATATATATATATATACATATATATATATATATATATATATATATATATATATTTAATATGATGGCACCAGTAGTTTTCAGAAGTGAAAGTATGTGAAAATGAATTGATGACCAGAGTATGTACTCTGAATATATACTTGGCCCATCACCATGTAGGTTATGAAACAAACATTTAGGTCTAAGAAGAGGTGATGCATGCTGTGGTGATGGGGACAGGGCATTCACTCATTTGTTCATTCTTTCATTTATTTAGTTATCATGTATTGATGCTGTGAGCTTCATATTGTCTGCTGCAGGCTAAGATGGTGCCTTACTAGTGGTGGAAACAGGAAAAATGTCAACAAAGAAAGTATGCCTCGTAAAGTAACCAGAGTATTGACTTAGTGAAAGATAGTGAATAATAGAGCAGTGTTTGTTTTAAATAAGCTGACCAGTTGTGTAAAAGCTAATTTAAACAGAGATACCCAGGTAACATGAAGATTCCAGCTGATTAAAGAGAGAGAAGGAATCTCTAGGGAAGACAGCAATTCTCTGGGTTGGAGAAGACCTAAGAGGGTATCAGTAAGGAAAGTAGAGTGGGCATGTCAAGCAGAAAAGGAAGGCCCTTGAGGAGGAAGACAACAGCCAGGTCTCTTGCTGTATAATGCCAGACACTTACATTTTCTTCAGAATACTTAGGGACAAATGAAGATTTTAAGTATGAGGACATCAAACTCCGATGGATATTATAAGGGATGCTGTTTATTGGCTAAGAGGAGAAACTAGCTAAGAAAAGAATCTTGTAGATGTGTAGAAAACAGTGTGGCTGATACTAAAGCAGAAGGAAGAATTCTTCAGAGTTGCACTCACAGAGAAGCTTAGCTAGAAAGCTCTGTGAACGCAAATAGCCCATGTCTTTGGAAATTTATTCATCAGTGTATGAAAACTCCCTGATTTTCTATGTTGGTTTCATCTTTGCCTCACTTTGAGGAGAAACACTTATGGAATAAATAGCCAGGTAAAGCACTACAAATGTGGAATATGTGGTACTTGCTCTGTGTATCTGATTTTGGAGTTTTGGATTTTTCGTGTTTTACACTGCATGAAGTGGTAAAAAAAATCCAATAGCAATGATTTGTTTATTTAGTTCACTGGTTATCATCAGCTTGCTACCTAAAATGTATGAGCTGGTAAAGCCAGGAGCGATGATTTCAGGTGTTGAACTTGCACTGTTTACTGCCCCCCGATCTTATGAAGAATGGGTGATTATCACAACCCACTTGCTATTATTTTCATAACGAAGCTGTCCGGGACCAGCTACGATCTTGGACTTACATAATTGAATTTTAGATGGGGATGTGCTGCTGGTTCATATGAAATTTCCTCAGATGCCAGCATGAGTCCAGGCTTTAACAAACAATATTTTTAATTGAGATTTTATATCCTTGCCCCCAAATAAAGCACTTTAATAGGATCCCAGTTGGAATAGGTGGCTTAGTAACAAGTCACCATTGCTTTCAGTGTTAGAAAGGTGTTAATTTTTCTACCTCCTGTGGAGCGTCCATCTACTGTGGTGACCCACTGCCTGCATGAACCATAAAATGAATGCTTTGCATCCCATTATGTTCAAAGTGCAGCCTAAGTAATCTGCATATTTCTTCCAAGATGTGCTGGCTCTATTCCATCAGAAAGCATTAAGTTAGAAAGGTATTAGAAATATTGATTTGTCATTTATAAAATTGAAGTGATAGATGGAAATGAAATTTGGGTATGCTCCAAGCCTCCAATAACTTTGGCATTGTTAGATGAAATTGTATGCTCTCAGTCTAATTAATATGCTTCCTCCATATAAGAAAAGTAGGGAGAAGGAACCAAGCAAATGTATGCAAAGAAGTGAAGTGTATCACTTCTTTGTCCCCACTTCACAAACATTTGAGGATGCTAAAGCACACCTTCCAGAGTTGGACCTTGCTGTTGGCTGGATGCTGAGTCTTTCCCACGTGTGTCCACTTTTGACGGTGAAGTGACACATTCTGAATCAGGAGGAAGTACAGCATCTCTAACCTAAGCTCTGTAAACTTTGTTAGGCTTTTCATTGCATTGTGTAATAATTTTCTTCCCAGTTCCTGGCCTGGAATACCAGGAGCAACTGCAATACAAACACCTTGTGTGTGATCCTTTCATACAGTATGAGCATCTGCCTTGGTTTTGGTTTTGACTTACCTTCTTAATCTTTGTTTACTTCCTGTCTTTCACCCTTTCAAGCTGGTATCAAAATCATCAAACTTTATTTCTGCATTTTGTGCTCTAAATTTTACCCTCTTTTACTCTGCACTAGATTCTTTCTTCTGTCTCTGTTCACTGTTTTACAAAATACTGGATTTCATTTTTTTCAATTTCTCTTATAGAATCTTTATCTCCCTATTGCCAATGTTTTTATAATATATATATATATATATATATATATATATATATATATATATATACATAAACATTTCATCTTGTTGCTTCGGAGAAGGAAAATATATTTTTAAAGCATGTGTGCTTTTTAGAATTTTGTGCTAATTTAATGCAAACTATTTTATTGTGGTAATTAAGTTAAGGTATTGCATGCAGAAGTACTTAGAGGTTCTTTAATAATACCTAAAATGTGTGTTTAGATAAAGTAAAAGTAAGGTAGCCTGCAGATGCATAACATGGACAAATGGAAATCCTTGAGGTGAGACAAATGTGACAGAATATGACAATATAGATGGAATTGAGCTACATTAGATTCAGTGAACTAAGTACTACCTGATTTTACTCATATGCAACTCTATGAAAATGAATTTGATAGAAATTGAGCCAGGCATAGTGGTGCACACCTGTAATCCCAATATTTGGTAGGCTGAGGCAGAGGATTGCCATGAGTTTGAGGCCAACTTGGGTTGCAAAGTGAGTTCAAGGCAGACTGAACTGCATAGTGAAACCCTGTCTCCAAAAGACAAAAAGAAAAAAGAGAAGTTGAGAAAATGATGGGCACCAGAAGAAGACTAAGAGAGCTAAGAAGGAAAGAAGGATGGAGTTGTTTTGTTTTGCTTAATCTTTTGTTTGTTTGTTTATTTATTTATTTGGTACATGGTCTCACTATGCAGCTCAGACTTGTACTTGGTCCTTGTGATTCCCCAGTGCTGGGACTATAAGCATGCAACACTACATCAGGTTTTCAGGGCTGGCACAGCATGCCTGAGGTTCCAAGGTTGGTATAGTGTGTAGTGCCAGGATTGAAATCAGGTACTTGTGCTTGCCAGGCAAGTGCATAGATTGCTGAGCTATCTCCCCAGCTCAGATGGGCAAGTTTCGATCAATGGATACTAAGAGTAAGATGGGCATGGGAACTTCTGGTGTGCTACTGCATACTAGAGTGTCTATACATAGTGATAATTTACCATACATTTTTAAGAGGTAGAGGGAAGGACTGACTATTTTTGCCACAAAACTAAGATAAATATTTGAGGAAATATTCTTTATCTTAACTCAGTATGTTCTATGGCTATACCATCGTAAATACTACCAAATTTCATCTGAATTAAAGGTCACACAGGGCACGTCTATATCAAAACATTGCATGTACTCATGAATAGCCACCATTTTTATGTCTTATGCCTTCGTTAAAAATAAACTTCTTTTACCTTTCTTAGAACTCTGCTTTAAAACAAGCAAAACAAAAATGCTAATAGGATATGCAAACTAGTTAAATGGATATGTATTATGAAGTTGTATGAGCTTTGTTGTACCTTTGAAATTTTTCATTATAAAATGTTGTAAAATCAAATGCCAATACTGACAATCATATTAACAGTTTTAAACTGAGCTAAAGCAATGTGCATTCACTATTCAATTCAAAGATGCGTGAGGAGCCACACTGGCCGCACAATCATCTTGCCACAAACCAGCTCCCCTCCTACAGACACCTAACCTGTTTCTCTTTACCTTTCTTCCCTTGAAACACTTGTTGTATCTATCTTCACAGAAGCAGTGCAGCTTGGTGTCTTACTTATGTTTACAGAAGCAGCACAGCTTGAAAGGGAGGCAAGATGCTCTTCTGAGCTTTTTCTTTTTTCTTTCCCTTGGCCTCCTCTATGCCTGCCTGCCCCCTCCTTTCTCGTTTCCTGTGTCAAAGTTAGTGGAGCAATTCCAGCCCCCTTGGATTTATGTGGTGCAGACTGAAAGAATGCTTCTACTGCTGCCTGCTCTACATTGATTGACTTTCCTGGGCTTGAGGGATTTTTGCAGAGCTGAGTTTTATGGTTGATATGCTCTCGGTCATTTGTCATAAAATCATTCCAACCAAGCTGTTTACTGTTTTGAATGCTTAATTACTAAGACAGGAGAGGATTGCGCCTTTTGGAGCTGGTGTTGGTTTGCGGTGAATTGTAAAGTTAGTTTTCTACTAGTACCCAGTGGTTGCTAGGTAGTTTATACTTTACATATATACCACCCTTCAGAGTAAAAACCTAAAGACATCCCATGACTTTGCCTAAATATTTTGCAGCATGAAAAGACATGCATTTCATTTGATAGAATAATAGCATTTTGTTTGTAGCAGAAATTTATTGTAAAAGGCAGCACTCATGCAGTTACAGTTGTGCAAAGAGTCACTGCACTGGACTTCATGACGGAAGCATCACCTGGTTTACATGGATCTATTTCCAGAACTACACTGTTCACTGTTTCCAGTTTAAAACCCGCAACCCAAGTTGTATATATGATGTTGGGTGGAATTATCTCCCTGAAAAACTTCAGCCATGTTGGACTTACATTTAGCAAAACCATCTTAAGAATTATGTTTGAAAATTGTAGTGGAGGATATTAGTGTGTGACATCCTTTCAAAGAGCAATTAAAGCTTGTTTTGTAGTCCCATTTCTCCCCTTCCCACATTAATTCCCATAGGAAAATTCTCTCCACAGTTTTCCCTATGATACCTTTAGTCATTGGTTCCATAGTGCTCAGTACCTAGGAGCATGCTTAATACAGGGAATGATTTTGAAAAGAAGGACACAAATGGAGGGGGAGCTGTCTTACGTGTCAGATTGTCAGGGTATTTTAGTGTCCATGTGGTGGCCTTATGTCATGTCGCAAGGGCACATCATTCTCCTATCTGTGTCTCATCATATATTGCATCTGGAAGAGAGAGAGAGAGAGAGAGAGAGAGAGAGAGAGAGAGAGAGAGAGAGAGAGAAGATGTGTTTTAATGTCAGGATAACCTGCCAGAACACCTTAAATATTTACCACAGTTTTGATGTTTCATTTATCTCTAAGTCAGCAGGGCATTGTGTTATTTCAATTTTTTATAAAGGAGCTCTGTGACTGTTTTTACTGTAAGAAATTAAAACAAAAAGCTCAACTTTTAATCACTCTGCTATAAATATAACACTGGAGAAGATTTTTTGTTACAGTATTACTTCTATTATTAAAAAGAACTACTGTCACCTCTTCTACTTTGATCTTCTTTCTTCTATTGCCTTCTTTTAACTATTGCCCTTATTCAGAGCTATTATACTTAAAGTAATCTGGATTCGTTCAAAGCTGCCAAAGGTGAAATTGACTTTTTGAGACTGTACAGGCGAAAACTGCACCCGGTGCACTTTCCCCATGCAGCAGCATCCTGTGTGTTAAGACCCAGAGGAGCAATTTGCAGGCAGTTTCAGCTGGCGAGTGGAGGTCACTCGGTGCCCATTTCTGTAGGCACCTCAGCTAGTCCTGATGACAGGGCACCGAGAGGGCCCCGTGGGGGCCATGCTTCTACTGACAACAAACCCACTTTGAAAGTTGTAGTTACTTTGTGATTCATGGAATAAAATTCTATATTAAGGTATGCACTTTATGTTATGGACTGAAGAGTGCATTATCTTTACATATGGGAAGTTTTAGTTAATAATTATCATGACTTAGACTTTTTTCTTCATTTACCAAGTACTGTGCTATATTTCACCTTTCCACTTTTGAGAGTCTATCTGCATCATACCATTGAAAAACTCAGCACATAGATAGTTAAGTAAATCACCCACATATTTAACTCATTGCACATACTTGATTTTGAAACTACGGGATTAGTTTTTAGAGTCATCCTCTTGACTCTTCTGTGAGTGGTAAGGCCCAAGACAGTTTGATGGTATTGAGGTCACAGGAAGCTATAGTCAGGATCAGCCCTGCACATACTTTGTTAGTATAGACTAGAGATAATTTAGTGTAAAATGCCCCAATAAAAATGTTCCTCAAAGCATATGTAAACCACGACATAATAGATTTATCAAAGTAACAGAATGCTATTATGTTCAAAAGATTAACCCGACTGCAGCTATTTGTCATAGCAATGGGTGTTGCAGTTGACAAATCACAGTTGAGCCCAGTTTGTAGCAAAATGTTAGACAGAGACGTGACACTGATTAATCAACAGCAGAGTGCAACCCAAAATATTTTAGAGCAATGTAAATATCATTCAAAACAAAACATTGGCATCTTCTAAACCTCAAACATGTCCCAAATACCAACAGCGTTTGTTTGATTCTAAAATGCATCAGGAGAAAGAAACATTAATTCTATATAAGCTTTTTAGAAAGGAAAAGAAGTTTTATGTTAAATGCCCCCAGTGAGCCTGCTCATTCACTCCTGGAGAGCCAATTTCATCTTATGATAGGAAGCAAAAAGAGTTACAACTTTAGAAATTGAAAAAAATAATTCTTTAAGTGTTTTACCATAGTGTGATAAGAAACCTTTTCCCAATAGAGTGCATGGTGTGATCATGAAACCTGCCAAGGGAGGGAAGGAAAAGTTTTGAAAAAAAAAGCTCCTTTGTTCTGGCTGGAAAAATGACGTCCTTTTGTATTGGGGATTGAGCTTAGATTCTTTACACTGGACTGAATCTCTTTTTCTGTATTTTTTTTTTTTTTTTCATTTTGAGATAGTGCTTCAGTAAGTTTTGCAGGCTGGACACAAAGATGCAGTGCTCCTACCTCAGCCTCCCAGAGTGCTGAGATTACAGACAGGCACCACATCCTTGGCTCTAGCAAATGAATCTTTCGCTGGTGTGTCTCCAAATAGTGATGAACTGCTCAGATTGTCACAGGAGCAGGGAGTCTCTCTTGCTGGTTCAGGTTATTGCTAGGAAGCAGCGATTTGGGTTAGGTTCTGTGGGAAGGAAAGTTGCCATGCAGTAAAGCTAATACTGAACACACAGGACTATCTGGTCAGAGTCAGCAGAAAGGGAACCAAGCCAAGGAGTTTGAAGCATGCAAAGCTTTTAATTGTGAAGGGAAGGGCAGGGTGGTGCACCACTGATGGAAAGAGGGAGATTCCAGGCTGGCTCTTTAGCACAGGAAGGAAGCCAGCTTTCATTTGGTTGCCGGTGTGAGCTAATTTTGGTAATGTTCATCTATCTCAGTTTTCTTTTCCCATGCAAATATCTTGGCCTTCAGAATGGCCAGGTTCTTCCCATTACCATACTCTTTCTTTTGGTTCCCTCATACTGCATAAACATCCTGCCTTGACGATAAGGATGTACTGTGTCATCATTAGGAGAATGAATAGATAAGGGGTGGAAGAAAACTAAACTCATGTCCAAATAAGTGTTAAACTAACGAGTTAGTTTGCCTTCTGCTCTTGTTTTATTTTGCCATGTAGTAATGTTTTGCCTGGTTTTTGAGATTGTTAAGATTGTTTGGGACAGTGAGGCATTAGGGAAGAACATATGATATTTTCAATGATGAGGCCCACGAGTGCACCTGTGTTTTTTTTTTTTTTTTTTTTGTCCCTTTTGTCATAGAATCAGTGACATTTCTTTTTACCTATTCCTGTTTTGCCAATTATTTCTGTACTGAAACTCCTTCATTTCAGGGTATATCAGCCCCTGAGAGAGAGAGAGACAGAGAGACAAAGACAGAGAGAGAGAGAGAGAGAGAGACAGAGAGAGACAGAGAGAGAGACAGAGACAGAGAGACAGAGACAGAGACAGAGAGACACACAGAGACATAGAGAACGACACAGAGACACAGAGACAGAGAGGAGAGAGAGATAGAGATAGAGAGACAGAGAGAGAGGCATGAGAGAGAGGTATAGACACACGGTGTGTATTTTCAGCTGCTAACCAACACTGTGGTCTTTGTTAGGGTATTGTTCAGTTTTTCTGTGCCAATGTCACCTTTTTTCTTTAACATACAAAGTTTTGTTTAATACCATCTCTTATTTCTCCACATTCACTTTGACTTTTTAAAATTTCCAGTGCTGATACTAACTTTTAATTGATGCAGGGCTGGGGAGATAGCACAGCAGCTTAAACACCTGCCTGGCAAGCACAACCTCCCTGATTTCATTTTCTGGTACCAAAATAACAGCAGCAGCAGCAGCAGCAACACTGACAATTAATACATTCAGTGAATCAGTTTTCACTGACTAAATTTGTGCTATGAAAATTTTACAAAAGAATAAAGAGAAATGTGTGAATAATTTAGCTATGAAGATGTTCACTACAAGGTGGTTCATAATAATAAAAAGAACTAAAGCCAAGTAGCCTTCAACAAGAGATTATGAAACTAAGTGTGAAGTAACACTTCACTAGAATTTGTTTTTTTGAAATTCATATTTGTTTTTTCATCAAATGTTAACTGAGGAGGTATTCTATATCAAGGTCTGTGGAGTTTTTGAATATGTATCCTTAAATATATTAAAATAAGTTGATCAAAGAACGGTCATGATCCAGAAAGAGGTCTGAGCCACACTGCTAAGAGAGTTGCAAACTCAGTACAGTGTCATTGTCACTAAGGGAGAAAAGGATAAAAGCAATTTGTATTATTAAAGAAACTACAGGAAAATACACAAACGTGGAAGGTGGGTTTTCTTTGCCTTCCTAGCTGCTTGCTTTCTAAATATCCTCTAATGAACCAATCTTTAGGCAGAAAGCAGATTGTGAGTATGATTAGGAGGCAGTTGTTTTTGAGGCTAAATAAGAATATTACCTTGCCAGAAAAGAGTCCCAAACCCCTGTTGGGTTGAAGTTGGAAGGGGACCTGAAATGATCTTAATCATATAAGGCAGATGGAAGACTTCAGAATATCACCTCCTTTTGATTTGTAGTATTAGATCCAGTGATATTTCAATACCTAGGAATTTCATACAATTTTTAAAATAACTTAAAACACCAGTGTTAGCAATAACCATCTCAGGCTGGATCATATATGAAGTGGCAGGATATGAATGATTCCTGAAGGAATTGTTAGTCTCCTGAGTGATTTAGCATATAGTTCAGCAACATTTTGGCCTATCATAGACTTGACCTTATTTGGTTTTGGTCTTTTTGAGACAGAGTCTCACTGTGCAGTTCACACTGGCCTTGAGTTCACATTGTAGCCCAGGCTGGTCTCGAACTTGCAGCAATCCTCCTACCTCAGCCTCCCAAATGCTGAGATTACAGGTGTGTGTCACCACACTTGGCACATATGCCTCACTTTACAGAAGGGGTCCGAGATTTCAAATGGAAACACGGTCATCAGCAGGGCCCCCTGGAGACCACAGCTGGTGTAGGCTGGGTCCTCTGTGAAGACTGAACTTTAGTGCTTGTCTTCCTGTCCTACCTTACCTGAAAAGTGACTAGAGTATTTTTCTCTAACTAATAAAGAAATCAAACAGAGCCTGGAAGCTCACAACTTCATATCTGGAAATTGAATTATCTATTGATTAGGAGGGGAGCATTATTTAAAAAGCAGTACAAGGAGCACAGTCACTGCTTTATTTATCATTGTGAATTTGGCCACATTATAAGTGGCAGATCTGTGCAAGCTTCTGAATGTGAGGGAGGCAGGTGAGCAAGGCATTTGAGTAGCAATTAAGGAAAGCATAGTCTGTTTAATAATTCCCAAGAGAGAAATGATGCAGAGACTTGGCACTGAGCCTTCTTTTCCCGAAAAGATCATTTATATGAGATATGATCGCAATATATAGTGAATGTTTGCATTATTATTATTATTATTAGCATCATATGGTTTTAGGGAAGGGTCCACAGGGTATTCAGGGTCTCACTGCTAATTCAGACTCATAGTGACCCACCTGTGTACAGCCTCCAAAAAGCTGGGATTACAGGCACACACCAGCACACCAGTCTCAACTGCCATCTCAGCATGCCCCAGGGATGGGGCCAGCATAGCAGTCCCTGAGATTGTCAGCCCCTGCACCTGCTTGCAGGCACTTTAATCTGCTGAGCTATTTGGCCAGCCCTTGAAGTTTTAAAACTATTGTATTTAAAAAAATGCATTTCCATTAATCCCCTCTGAGTTCACATGCATTGATCACGTTGTTACAACTTTCTGAAGCAGTTCTGGAAATCCTCTTTTCTGAGTGTCTTTATAGAGGGCAATTAAAAAAATATGGTACATGACGTTGTCAGGAAGCACCAAGCAGAAATGCTAGCATAACCGTAATTATAGCAGTGCAACTCCTATGAGCTAAAGCTTACAAGCAGTCATTATACCCTTCAACAGATGAATGGGCATGGTATTTATATACCATGCAGTGTTGTTCTGTCAACAAGAAGGATAAATGTGAGGCATTTGTAGAAAAATAGATGTGCACTTTGGGATCCTTATATTAAGTGAGACACATCAGACACACAAATTTAAATATCAGATGGCTTTTCTTATAGGAAAAGCATAAAGTACAAATAAGTGAAATAACAAAATGAAAGAAATAATAGGAAACAAAGAGACAGACCTTCGGAAATGGGAGGTGGACCAAGACCCTGAGGAATAGGCGAGGGACAGGAGGAAGAGAAGGGCACACACACACATATGCACACGAAGAATTAAGGTGTGTTATGTACATAATCAACTTCCAACTGTGAATGTAATAATTATGAATTACAAAGATATACTAATGAGAATTAAATTAAATTAAAATTACAGTGTGCGCTTACTCCCCTGATTCACCCAGTATGATGCTAGGAAACTACTGGATCTTCCCCAAAGTCCAACTGACCATGAAAAATCAACATTTCAACTGATTCATGATGGGGCCGACAAGATAGCCCAGTGGACTAAAGCACCTGCTTAAGCAAACTTAGGCAAGCACAGGGACCACAGTTCTATCCTGCCACCTCATGCTGCACCAGCTCCGCCCTCAGAATGCCAGTCCTGCCCCCACGTGCACTGAGCCAGTCAGAATCCACGCTTAGTTGGTACATGCCTGTAATCCCAGTGCTGGGGAGGCTGAAAATAGGATGATCATTATCAGTCTGAGCTGCATAGTGAGACCCTGAAACAGTCAAATACACTTAAAACATAAATAAATAAATAAATAAATAAATAGATAGATAGATAGATAGATAATTAAATAAATGAATAGATTCATGGGATCACAGCAAGTCATGCAAAAGGACCTCCAGAGCTGCTTTAGAATGTGGCAAGAGCTGCAGAATGCATGTGTTCAAGGAAAGGGGAGAACATTTTGAGGGGCATTAATGGAAATGTGCCTTTTACTGTAATCATTTTTAAAATGTAAGCATTCCCTGCACTTTTCATTTTGAATCACTACTCAAGAGCTCCTTCCTCTCAGCTTCCTCTGCACAGTTCCACAGATGCTAGAATGAAACATAGTGCAGAAAATAAAGGAGTGGGTCAGGCTGTAATGCCCACATCTGGTTGTGTCTTCTCCTGGCAGAGTCATGTTAGAAAACTAATATAGCTTTCTGGTTTCTGTTTTCATCTTTGTGACATGTGGGTAACGATGATTAAAATTGCATAACAGAGTTAGCATTCAATGAAACAGTATGAGACTAATAAAATAAACCAGGAAGAACAGTATACAAAATGATGATACATTATATTTTCTGTTGCATGGAATTCAGACTTTCAGTACAGATGATGTCCTTTAATCTTGAATAAATTTGTCATATGTCAGTATTAGTTTTTACACAATTAATTTTTACCAAGACTCACTTGACTTGTTAAAGCCAAACATTCCTAAATAGTATTGAGTTGAACATAATGCTGTACATAATGGAATTATAAGTCACCTAACTGCAGAGAAAATGGTTTAGCTATTTGACATTTGATTAGTTTATGGCCGAACTGTGTGATCTTTTTATAAGTTTCTCACTGACACTGAACAACTGATTGTTCACACAATCACTGAAACCCTCATCTACCATCTTTAAAAAATCCTTAGACGTGAAAGGAGAGTCACCCAGAGAAAAACATTCTCTCAGGCTTTCACAGAAAGCAAAATAGCCAAGCAATGGCCGTGACTCGTCCTGAAGGCTGACACTAACAACAGTTCTACAAAGTACATTCTATGGTCTCAAATTTAATCCTGAGGGGATTTGACCCTGGAAGATACAAAAAAAAAAAAAAAAATGAATGTTTAGTTATAC